>MU227157.1:1325286-1337429 GCA_018584345.1 Thuja plicata
TCAAGCCATATTGAACTAAGATGAATTAGAATAAACCATTTAAACCTGCTTTAGCATATTGAACCACTTGGAACTGCTTTGAACTTACTTCAAAGAGGTTCAAGACCCTAAACTGAAAGTTTTGTTACTGGGGTCTATATGGGCACCAACAACTACCAAGGATATTCTATTTTTAAACAGTGTATTAATCAAAGTTATTTTTAGAAGTAATATAAATTTTGAATACATAGTATTTTGGACCATTATTCTATCAGTAGATCTATGGGTTTAAATAGAAACCATTCCTTTCATATGTATTGGTTATGTTAAAATAACTTAATAACATCATTGAAGTTTTAGAATAATTTATGTTATAAATGTCAGTCATGCAACCCATAACAAAAAACAAATAACTGGGAACAACAATTGATTCCATGCTTCATTCTAGTATCTTCCACTAGTGATATTGTCAATCAATTCACTATTTCATTTCCAAATTTTATGTATTGAAGAGGTTGTCTGCCACTGGTAATTTTGTAGTTAATAGCTCACCTATGGCAGAGAAGCAGCTGAAAGTACAACATGATAAGAAAGGACATCCGGAGAACAAAAAACAACAAAGTGTGCAATAGGTCTTCTTTCCACTTATGAATTGTTTTCATTGTGGTCATGATCCAATTTGTGCATAAGATTCATATGGGATCAAATGGGTTTTATGAGTTTGGCTACGAGTAGAAAAAATCCTTTATTTTTAACTCAAATGACATTTCTATCTTTATTTTTTTTGGATTTCTATCTTCCATAGAGACATGTTGATATAAGAATGATATTTGAAGCTAATAAATAAGGTGTTCAAGCCATTTTCAACATGTTGGTGCACTTGCAAGGAAGTTACAAAACTTGCCAATTAAAATCTAATTGTAGTAAATCTAGAGGTCCTCATTGATTTCTTGACCAGTGACAAGATGAAGTGATTTTTGCATTATGTATCTTTTTTAGCTTTTATTTTATCATGGTTGTCTTCACTTTATAGTTGATGTTTCAGAAGATTAATTTACCGTACAAATAATGCCTAGCTGAAGAGCCCATGTGGTACTTGTAGTTGAAGGGACTCTACAGAATAACTCAAAATTGGGAATTGGACTACCAAGATTAGTTTCATTTACCTTATAATAAAAGCCAAAGGAACCAAATCTTATACCCAAAATCATATAGCTTACACTCTCAACTTAATTCTCAATGCTATAATTAGATTATTGCATATAAATCCATTTTTTGGGGGTTTGACAATTATGCAACATAGATTATTGCCTCCTAGACATCAACACCACTTGGATGTGTGATTGAATTACTTCTAAAAATAAAATAGTACCCATAATTCCTTATAGATAAACATCAAATTTACTTCTATTTGAAAATCCTAAATGCGATCTACGGGTTATGACTAACCCTGTTTATTATTTTGAGAAAATGAACATGGATCACAAGCGCATGCAAGGACCCAGTAGTTGAGCATTTCAGTTGTAACTATTTTGGTTTGTGCTTGACAGTTTGGTTACGTTTGTCTTGGTCTTTACCTACGAACTTGTTCTGTAATACGGTCAAAACCCTTATGTACTCCCCAATTATGTTTGTATTTATCCAATGGCTTATTTTGTAATGCAAGCAAAGATCTTTATAAAGATTAAACATTTTGATTAAAAAACAAATGTGTGCGTTGGTTGAATCAGTCCCATATATAATACAAAAGCTTTAATCTTTCTATAAATTTTTGAAAATAATTGTATATTAAATTTTTTGCAGGGTATGCTAATAAAATCCATGGACTAACTTTGAAGATGAGTGGACGTGTGTGGTCATATTATACCATGGAACTATCCACTATTTATGTTTTCACTAAGATTGCTCTTGCTCTGGCTTGTGGATGCATAGTAATTGTCAAGCCTGTAGAGTTGACACCCTTATCTGCACTCTACTGTGCTCATTTATCTGTAGAGGTATATAAATATATAACTTTTTGTAGTGTAGAAAAATTTAGATTGATTTGGAAGCCTTTAATTTAGCAATTTAGAGAAAAATGAAGATACATTTAGAATGGTTTTTTTTTATATTATGTAATTGGTGTTTGATTAATATAGGCTGGGGTACCTCCTGGTGTCCTTAATATGAGGACTTCAATTCCTTTTTTAAAATCTTTTGTATTTGGCTTTAACATGTCTTTTACGTGATTAATGCATTACATTACTAATTCCTTATGAGATAAATTTTCTCTCCTCTTCATAATTCTTACTATAGAAGCATTAATTATATGATGTCTATGTTGAAACACAACCTCCCCAATGTTTTTGTTTACATTGGCTGTGGGTGCTGGAAGTTTGATCTTCTTCTTTTTACAAGAAAATTTTGCATTGAATTCAAAATTACATGTTTCTATCACAGATTGGGTCTTTGGTAGTTTACGTAGAATTTTGTATTTTGAACATGCAAGGGAATTCAACAATGCAATTGTATCTTCAACTTCCAAATTCAACTGGGATTTAACTTGTGAAAAACTTAGCCTCTCTACTACATTGAAAAATAGTAGTGCACTTGCATGACAAGTTGTTCCAACTATTTGAATTTCACCTTGATCAAATCTTCCAACAATAATGCATGTTCCCATAGAATGGTTCCATGTTAGCTTTCAGTTCATGTTTTCTCTGCTATAGAACTCTTTGAATTACTCCAAATGTGTTACCATTTCAATAGGGAGGACAAGTGAATCAAATGACTTGTAGCTTGTCCAGAATCCAGATGTCAAAACTGTTACAGAGAATTCTATTCCAGAAGGAGGATGAAGAGGATAATGAATGAGGTATTCCTCAATATCTGATTGAGTTTTCATTGTCAATGCCCAATCACTAAGCATGCCCTCCATTTTATACATGTAAATTGTCTTCCACACTCAAACTTCAACTTAGTTAACATGCTTTCTTCATGATCAATATTTTAACTTCTATGGAACAAAAGCCTATATGCTAGCTTCTTCTTATAAAAATCTGTAGCCATGTCTTTGTCACAAAAGAAAGGAAAGATCTTTGAAACCTTCTCAAGGTAATATTCAACATCTGAATAAGTCATGTTTCTATTTGTCAATATAATATAACAAAATGTGACCGCCAATTCCCAAATATTGTTTCCTGCAACATTTTGATTGCAAAAACTCTGAAAAACTGCCATGATCTCAAGGGCATCTTCAACATTTGAATATGTCATGTTTCTATTTGTCAATAAATTGTCGCAAAAATGTGACCAACATTTCACAAATATTATTTCCTCCAACTTTTTCATTGTAAAGCTTTGAGAGGCTTCCAAAAGTGCATTTTTGAAAAACCAATGATTCATAAAACTCTCCTCCACACATTGCAATTATTTCTGATGCAATTGGATAACACTCACAAATTTATCTTTTTCACTTGTAATCACTTTTTTTTTCATTATTTTCCTTTATTGCTTTTGCCACCATTTGTCCTCCATGTTTAACCAATGATGTGTCATTCCTAGTAACATTTTGTCTAAATATCTTGGCCATGAGTTGAATCCCTTTATCAATTCCAGAAAACAATGTAAACATCTTTGATGGATCACCCATATTGTCATTTCTCAACAATGGATGATGGCAATCTGAATCTTCCATTAAAAGTTGGCTTTCATGTTTTTCAAGAAGTTCATTTTCTACCATTTCTACATACCTAGTTTGGCTTCTCTCATGCACACAATATATTGTAGTTATTTCTTTCTCCAACCTTAAATACCCAACAACCTTCATCAAATAGTCTAGACAAGAATACTCACATATCCATGAATCAACCCTTTGGGAATAGTATATGTGAGTACTTTCAAAAATGACCAAATCAAAATCTTTATAAGAGTCCATCCCAAAATCCCACAACATACACATAACACTCTTCAATGCAGTCACATCAAGAATGTTCTCACTTTCTCCCTCCCAAATTTTACTTATTTGAGCCATCATAGCATCTTGCACATCACTGTGCAAAACTTCATTGTAGACCATATCAAGGAAGCATCTCTGAGCAACTTTGTTGGGGTTTGATAAGATCATTGCATACGAATGGGTCAATTTGAAAAACACAATGTTCAATAGAATGCTAACCATTCGTTTGTAATATTCCCATTGCTTTCCAACTCCTGTCAAAGGAATTACATCTTTTTCGCTCAGGGCTCGTTTTTTTGTTGGAAGATGGCTGGAATTTGAAAACGGGAAGATGTATTTTTGTACGGCCAAATTCCCATTTTGGACCAAAATGGGAATTTGGCCGTACAAAATGACATCTTAGTAGAATTTGCCAAATTCTCATTTTGGACCAAAATGGGAATTTGGCCGTACAAAAATACATCTTCCCGTTTTCAAATTCCAGCCATCTTCCAACAAACAAACGGGCCCTCAGTGCGGGTAAAACTGTTGAATTGATATGATCGTCCAAATGTTTGGCATACTCAACCTACATCACAGTCGAAGACACTTTATAGTACTTATCATAGTTCCCATAATAAATGGTCATATAATCATTAACACCAAATGGGATCTTCCCCTCGACGATTTGCTTAGCCTGTGCAATTGCATTTTGTAACGAACCCAAATCCAACTCCACCTCCATCGTTCTTTTTATTGATTTTCGCAACGTAAATTTCAACTTCCCTCCCTAATGAAAACCACAATAAATTGTGAGTTTTGACAACCTCGAATGCTATGACGTATGGAATAAACTTTATCATGTTTATATTAAACTAAAATTAATATGCTATGTCTAGTATGCTCTTCATGAATATGGGGCATTGGATTTTTCACATGGAAGAGGAACATCTATTTTTTGGGCCCATTATTTTGTTCACTAATTTTTGAACTATTTATGGTTTCTTATTGTACATTGTTCAATGAGGTTTATGATGGATTATAAGTGAAGTAATATTTTATTTCTAAAATATAAAATGGATGTATTAGTGTTTTGATTTGTTCTTGATTAATGCAAATTTTAATCAAATTTAATGTATTTTTAGTGATGGATTTTATGATGGTTTGGAGGTGAAGTAATATTTCATTTTTAAAATATTGGTAGTTTGAAGAAGATATAGCAGATTGTATTCATGTTTTGATTTATTCTTCATTACTATAAGTTCAATGTCTCTTTAGTGATGGAATTTTCTCTCAAGATTGTTCCTCTAATCAAATTTTGGTGTTATTTTTGCATGTATTTATTGATTGAAAAGAGTTACGTTTCTTAAAAGTGTTACATTTTTTTGGGTCATAGTGAAATACCTTGACTTAGTAGTTTTGTAGATTTATGAGTGCTTGGAATCATGTCTAGCACATATCATTCATATATTAGTATTAGACATTTTCTCTCAAAATTGTTCCTCCACACAATTTTTTGTGTTATTTTTACATGGATTTGTTGATTAGAAAGATTATATTTCTTAGAAGCATTAAATATTTTATACATATAATGGAATCTTTTGATCTAATGGTTTTGTAGATTTATGAGTGTTAGGAACCATGGCTAGCACATATCATTCATATATTGAGAAATTCAATAGCTTTGGATAAGAACTGTAGAAGCTAAAGACATAAAAATGTATTATAAGTAATGAAGTGACAATGATTTGTTGCAAAGAAAGGAATGATGAGAAATACGGTAAAACTACTATAATAAATTATTTTACAAGTGCATACTAATCCGAAATATAATTGTCTATTGAATGATTATCATGTGATGATCTTATGTGATTATATAGAATCAGTAATAAGAATAAAATCAACAAACCATAAGAACATATATTTTTGTTATGTCCCCCGTTTTCTAGAATATGATTTAATAATAAGTAATAATAAAGTAATAAATTAAATAAATAATAAAAAACTATCATATAATTTATTATTAAATTAACTATCTTATTAATATAATAATGAGAAAATATTAAATGGTAATTGATGTAATATAATATTACATTATATATTAATGAATGAATATAAAATATTATAATATAAACTAACCTATTATTAATATAATACAAGCAGCAACATGCGTCTCAAAAATCTTCGCCAACCCAAGGAGGAAAAGTCGAAAAGACATCATAGACTTTATTATGTTTTTTTTAATCTTTTCTATTGGAGGGTTGCTTTATTTATTTTCAAAAGGCTTCTGTATTTAAATATTTTTTATTTAAAAAGAACCGGCTATGATGTAACTAACAGGATAGTTGTGCTAAAAGACTTTAAATAGATGAAATATAGACTTAACAAGGGATCAACAATTTTTAGAAATAGTGAATCGATTTTTGGATATTGAAGATATTGTTTGAAATGAATGAAGATGCCAATTGTTGAGTTATGAAGATATACTTATGTATTTGGTTTATACCTTTATTAGTCCCTGTCATTAAGGCAGGAGACTAATGTTTTCGGTAGCAATTCTAACATTAGTTTGCTCCTGGTAAATAGTGCAACATCTCTTTAACCTATGGTTTTAGAGGTTGCAAACTCTATCAAATACACATGCATTGTGTTTTTTGTAAGCCAAGAAGTGTTCAAGTCTGATGAAACCATGTATGCTTGAAGACTATAATGATCAGAAGATTGGACTGCATTTTTTTAATTTGATGTATCCATGCAAGGTTGTTAAGTGATTTTATTATTATTTTTATTTGCTATTATAATATTTAGGCCTGAATAAAATCTTCATTTTCCAATCGAGCCCTTATAGAGAATGCTCAGAGCGTCTATTATACGTTTTGTTTTAAGCCATTATTTGGTTCCTACAGTAATAGGCAGACGATGCCAATCTGTTAGTTGATGCCAATTGTTGACGATCCTGATAAGGCTTTCATGAGTAACCAGGTAATAATAATATGTTTCAACAGTTACATTAATGGATCATATATTTAGCTGGATGCTAAACAGGGTCTATTTTCAGCTTCTATCCTTTGATATAACACATGTTGTCATGTTTAGATGTGTGATGCAGTTAAAAGTGTGGAATTTTTTTTCCAACTGGTATAATTAGTGGAAGGTGCCTGGAAAAGGTGTGGATTGATTTTTTTTTCATGCTTGTGTTGTGTTGCCTTGTTCTTGGATGTCTTATTTAGTTAGATCTATAGATTTTCATTTCCCTCTGTTATGAAATATTATGTGCAAATAGCCCAAGTGGCACAAACTTATTAAGGAGTAATAGATTGTAGAAGTACTTTTGGCAATGTTCAAATGTAATTGCAATGGGTTCCTAACCATATAATGCTTTTGTTTAACTATTTTCCTAGGTCGTTAAATTTGTCAAGTTAGAAGAACTATACTATGTGGTAGCCATGGAATGGATATTAAGGGGCTGAAACCAAGTTCAAAAGGCTCCAAAGCCAATGGCAAGGCAATTGACAAAATGGTGAGTAAAACATGATGCATTTTGTGGAGTGAAAGGTATTTCTTCAAGCATAAAGAAGAAAATAAACTGCGATATTTCTAATGAACTAATGGATATATTATACCAGATGTTGGAGCTTTATTAAATGTCAATGGCTTAGCCAATAGATTCTGTAATAAGTAACAACATGCTAAAATTATGTTAGGAAGTCATCATTCACCTTAGTTCTTTTTTATTTTTTTGACAGAGCAACAATGGTATATTGTACCAGCCTCCGAGTGAATATTTACCAATGATGGACACGGTATGAGTTAACTTTATTCTTTTTTTTTTTGTAGAAACTGATCTATATCATCTGTAGAGAGACAAAATGAAATGATTTATATTAGCATGTCAAATTTTAGCCTTATTGCCAAGATTTATCTTGCACTTCTTTACTTTAACCTTTTAGTGGAAGATGTTTATCTGTAACTTATAAGTCTTAGCCAAACTCGAGAAATAGAGATCCCTTCTTCCCTGCATACACTATGCACAAAATCATAAGTTTCATGGGAATGTTTATATTCATTGATGAAAATATCATTTTCCTTCTCTTGTTTGCTCGTCCTAATGATAGATCATTAAAAGGTAGTACAACACAATATGCAGTACACCAGAAAATGCAGTACAACACAATATGTTTAGTTCATCCAAAATGGATGCTACTATATTAAAAAATGCCTACTACATTGAAACATGTTTGTAGACCAAAACTTTGATACACTTCCTTTTATTATGTAAAGCTTCATTTATGTTTTCAAATCATACTGATAGAAGATTTAGAGATATAACCACCACAAATTTCTAAGATTGGTTAAATTAGTTATGTCGATTCATAAGGTACATGGATTGGTAGCAGAAGTCCAAATTCATGAAGGTGTCCATAGATTCCTATCAGAAAGGCATGATTTCCAATGATATATTGATTCATATTAGAATTATAGATTCATAAGAATTCACGAATTTGAAATAGAAATAGAAAGTTCATATTAATGAAAGGATCATTATACATCATATGGATTTCCATTCTTCATTTGGTCTTTTCCGGCTTTAAGGTCTTGTTGTCCTAAAATGGCCATTCACAATGTCTTCTTGTATAGGAACAATATGTTTACATTCTTAAACCACTGGGATGCCCCTATTCAACATGTTTGTATGTAATTAGATTAAGGGATAGGTCTAATAGACTCCTTATACTCAATTTAAGAACAAGCATTCTTTTGGATACCTTCAAACTTCAGTTAATAGCTAGGTTATATATCCCAACCCAAGATTTATTCCTTCCAACCTATTTTAGATGCACCAAGGCTGAAAAAAATTAAAAGGTTTGGAAAATTCTAATCTCTCTCAAGATCAAGTTTACAGTAATAGATGTACCAATTCTTAATGAGTTCATACCTGTTTATAGAATGCACACTCAAAGAGAATATTAGCTCATGTTTATTCTTAATTCCCATAATATCAAAACAAAATAACGAGGGTCCCTCCTCGCAATAAGATTAAGTTCCATTTATAATTCAGAAAAATATATTAATCCTTTGGTTATATTCTATCCAAGGTTAGATGGAACAAAATATAAATTCAAATTCAATTATGCATGTTAGTAAATTGGCTATCAATGCCATACAACATTCACCATTATGAGTATTATAGATTTTCAATGGATGCAACATTAATAGTTATATTTTGAGAGTATTCCAAGAGATAGCTTTACCCGATTCATTACATTCCTAATGCTTGAAGATGCTTCTATTCAAAGGATCAAATGAGTGATTGATCAACGCTCGTATGAGATTACTTGATTTAATCCCATAGTGTAGGTAGTAATGCTAATTCACCATTCTAGAATTTTATTCCCTTGACTTGATGTCAATGGAAATCCTAACACATGACACTATTAACAATCATTTAACAACATCTTTGACATTACAATTATTTATCTAAATTTCATATTTAATTAATTGGTCATTCAACAAGATATTTAATGATGAAGGCATGGTACATGCAATATAAGCTTAGTACTGGGAATAAACACACGACAATATATTCCCTATTGAAGCATAAATATACCTATCCTTTACAAATGCACGGATATGCATATCTTATTAGGTGCATAGACATTTCCATTCTTATCAACTGCACATATATTTAATGAATCTTATCAAAGCACATAAATAAACATTCTTATAATACTCAAACTACATAAGTTGAATGCACCAAATTTTGATAAGTCTAAATGACAAAAGATAATTTGAATCCCATAGAAGGAATCTTGTAGCATACACGAGACTAGTATTCATTATAGAAACTAATATCAACGAAGGAAATCATGCCTAGTTCATTTATGATTGAGGGAGACCTGATTTCAACAACTCAAGATGATTTCCATGTTAAATCTAATATCCCCTTAGTAACAACACCGCCCCAACATTCACCTATCGATAGATGATGGAGATAGTTTCCAAGACATGAATAAAATGCAGAGCGCTTATTATCAGTCACATGAATGAATGATTCATGATAAACCAAAATGAGCCAATAAGAAATAACCAAGAATGATCAAACAAAAAGGAAGTAACTCCTTGATTTCAGGTGGCAAGAAGAGTTACGTTGCCACCCAAGAAGATATTCCTTGCTAAAGTATGATTAATTATAAATTAATCAAGAGTTGGATTAGGCCAACAATAAAATAATACATTACTAATAATAATAATGTCAAGCCCAAGATGCATAAGGTTGCACACACACACACACACACACACACACACGGCCAACTTACACTTCTTCACGTACTCAATTTGTGTTAATGACATTCATACACTTTATGATCATTGGTCCACACATGTATACATCTATCTATATATATACATATATTTGTATATGAAATAATGATCCATTGACCTAAGATCTTAGATTGTAGAGAGGTAGGTAGAGTTATAGAGAGAGCTGGAGAGAGGTGCATATATCTTCAGCATACCCATTGCACACCAAGGTGTGATTGCTAGTTATATCTACTTAACATATCCTTACCAATATCATGACAAACAAAAATATAAGCGCATAAAATTTTATTTAAAAAAAAACAAGTCGTCGATATTTTGACCTTAGTTGATTTTGTAATCAACGAGAAAGCTTTATAAATGATGAATTGATCGACGAGAAAGCTATATAACTGATGAATCGATCAACGTCTAGTCGTCGATATACCAACCAACACCCTATTGTTTTCTGACATTTACAACGTTGCTTATATAACATTGCCGTAATTTTTTTCAACTATTCGCATCGTACATTAGTTGTAAGTTCTACCAATGGTAAAATGGGCTGGTCGTGTAAGGCATTTACAATTCTTGACTACACAACCTTTTTTTCAACCATTGGGTCGTTGGTATTCTGACCAATATGTTAGTCGTCAAATGCTTCGACACAAAAATTTCAACAACCACATTGGTCGAATGTTCTACATTTTCGAGTTGCAAAAGCGACCACTGCGCATCAAAAATTAGGCTAAATTTTATTAGTGATATTTCATGAGTCAAAACCTAAGAGAGTATGATGTACGTAAGTTGAGTAAAGGTGGGTGAGCACATGAATGCACTTTTCATTAAGTGTATAGTACAAGACCTTGGCCAATGTGGCATAAAGGTTTGCACGCGTTCAATCAAATCACTGTTTGTAGATGCATAGTTTAGTTAGGTGTCTATAGTTATATTATTGACTAGATCTATATATGATACAACACGAGGCTCAAACAATAACCTTGAATAATTATTGTGTCTATACCCTCGTGAAGGGTAGGGTCACATCTAGTAGGAAGGTGTGCGGGGGACTGCCAGGTTTGTTGTTGGAGGAAAATCCTTTAGTGGGTGTTCTTCCTCTAAACTTTTCTTTGTATTTCAAGTTATGATCTAATGATGCTTACTTTGGTTATTTAATGAGAATGCATTTGTTAGGAATAAAAATGAATTCTTCATAGCATTCAAGATGCTATCTTATGCAATACATCACACATTTCTATTATGTTGAAACGTTCTTGGGATGACAATTTTTTTTCACATGCATGTTTATTTGAAATCTTTACTTATGTTTTGTTCATAAATATCTTCTTTTCATATTTAGAGAATTGAATTGTCACTAGTAAATTTTAGCCCTATTTTCGACGATGATTTGTCGCAATTTAGACAACAATTGGTCTATAAAATGATGACTACTGTCGTTGGTCTTTTTTGAGTCGATTTTACATCACACTAAACCGTCATCGGTATTTCGACACAAATAGGGTGGATTTATCGACAAAAGATGTGTTGAAATGTTTGGTCCAGCCTGGACCCTGCTTTCCACCGAGGTGACCAACGTCAGTCTAAATGTCGACGAACTCTGCTCGATGAAGGCGTCGAGATTATAGCATCGACGTTGAAAAGCTAAGTGTCATGTGTCAAAATTGCGACGCACAATGGTTGATTATGTTGTCGATTGTATAGCATCAACGTCGATATGCTTAGTGTCATGTGTCGAAAGTGCGATGAATAATGGTTGATCATGTCGTCGATTGTATAGCATCGACGTCGATATGCTAAGTGCCTTGTGTCAAAATTTTGACAGCCTGTGCCATTTTTTAAATTTTTTTATTATATATTATCGTATAAAATATGTATATATATATATATATATATATATATATATATATATAATATGTATGAGACTCTTGTT
>MU227157.1:1361451-1373436 GCA_018584345.1 Thuja plicata
TAATACCACTTTTTAATTTAATTAAAATAATCAATTAGTCATCCTCATAAAATAATCATTATTTTGGACAACTTAATTAATTAGATTAATTAAATCAAACTACCTCTAAAACGGGGACATTACACCTCCCCTTTCGGTGTCGGCGTTGCTTCTCTACTAGACACCTGACTTCAGACTTCTCTTTTGCGTCGTAAAGGTGCTGCCACTTGGAGGAAGGATGCAAATGATGATCATTTGACTGTCTGAGCTTTTGATTCTCTCTCTGATTCTACCTTTGAGGTCTCCTCACAGAATGGCGATGAGGATGAAGCTTATGTTACAAATTTGGGTGATACCTCTACTGTAAACCATGTGGATACCACTCCTGCTCCTACTGTTGCGGCCCCCTTTGGCCATGTGGACCATTCTTTGCCTTTTGTTCCAAGCTTCAACTGACAATGTACAACTTTCTCAGCACTTTGGCCATTGTGCTAACAAATGTCCAAATGGAGTTTCATTAGTTGCTCCCCTTGTGATGGGGATCCTAAGGATAATATCGCTTGAACTGTTGTCCGATGGTGCAAGAAAAATATTTCTTTAAACTCACTTTCCTCCACAAGTGGTGAGTGAGCGGTCCTCCCACTCTCGAGGAGGGATACTAGCCCTCGTGCTAGTGTATTGTTTATTTTGTATTTCGTTTTTGACAACATTTGTTCTGTTCGTGTGCTGTTAATAAGCCGTTGATGACCTGTAAATGGCAGCACCCCTGTTTTAGTAGTGTTCTCTTTGACGCCTTTGGGCTATGGTTGTGTAAGGATCAACCCCCTTGTTAGGTTGCTGATTCTAATAAAAAACAAGAAGGCAAAAAAAAGTATTTTGGAAAAAACAAAAAAAACAGAAGAGAGTTTTTTTTTGAAAAAGCAACAGAAAACACAATTCCTAAAATAACTTTAAATAAGTTATAAAAGGAGGTTGGGTCTTCAAAAGAAGGGTTATGACTTATTCATTTCATTAGCTTAGGTGAAAGAACATGAATTCTCCCTATTTGCCTAAGGATGAAAACCCTTCTAGTTGGTTGAGTGATTTCATATAATGGAGATTTTTGATGTTTTTTGAGAGATTTTGGTATGCAAGTTTTATTTGTGTTTACTGTCAGAGTTCTGGTTTGAATATAGGAGTGATTTATGAAGCTTTGAGAGGGCCGTACTTCATTATTTCCTGTTTGCTGCAGCAATAATTGGAGTAATTTTGGAGAGATTTTTCATTGCACATTGGGCCATACAACAATGTAGTTGTTATCCTACAATTAAATGTTGGTTTTATAGTGGTTTAGGGCATAGATTAAAATAGTGCCGATAAGTTAGTTGGAGGTCGCGATAATACACAACTTTATCGCGGATTACATATCGCAAATAAGTTTCAAACTTATTGCCGATAAAACATGAATTTATTGCCAAAATATCAACGATATTTAGCCAAAATATTGGCCTTAGTCTACTAATAGGGATTTACTGCCCAAAAAGCAATCATTTCACATTTTTTTGTTTGCAAATTGGTGTTTGGGAGGCAAAAATGGTTTGAAGGAGAAAAAACGTGATTTGCAATGTTTTAGATCAATTTGTTGTGGATTTGAAGTGGACTTCTAGGGCTAGACCCCCTACCACTCCAGTAGTTTTTACTAGAGTTGCTGGGAAGGGGAAGAAGAAGAAGATGTAGACTCTTTTGATATTGTACTCGTATTCGCTTATAGTTTTACAAAGACAATTTGCTATTTTTAGTTTGCTTCAGAGTTCAGACTATCAGACTATGACTACCAGCCATCAACATTCCACATGAGGATGCGATTTTGTACCCTATTTGCATTTATATATATCTAGACTCAACTTGTTTGGTTTGTTTACTCATTTACTGACTCATTAGATGAATCTCCTCATTGAATTTTGCAAAAAAAAATGCATTTCTAATTAAATTTAAGCAATTTTTTAAGTTCCCGATACTTTCTTGATAAGTTGCCGATTTATCTCTGATATTATCCCGATATTTATTTTTGTCCTCGGCGATAAGTTGCCGATAACAATATTTTGAACTATGGTTTAGGGTATCAAGTATGGTGGATTGAAGGCATTTTCCAGACCCAAAGAGTTTGTATGATAGTTTTGAGGAATGGTCAACGAGTTTGTAGGTTTACAATTAAAATCCTACATCATCCTTCTGCCCTCTTTGGCAGTGCACTTCGGTTTGTTGAGTCCACATGTATAGTATAACATCAACCTATGATTTTATGAACTAACTTATTTATATGCAATAGTGTGTTTGTTATTTTGAATAATATTAGTGTGTGCAACTATCTTCTCTTATCAATATCATTCTCAATTGTACTCAGTGCATTCCATGCTTATATTATTGCAACTTTGGATGGTATTATTGCTCGAGAGTTGTGCATTTCATGTTCAAGATATTGTAAAATTGGATGGTATACTACTGGATCTCATTTTATTTTCTATCATTCTTCACCTCATATGGCACGAATCGGAATCGAGTGAGTTAATTTGCATTTTGGCATTGATGCAACTTTGTTTGCCCTCACTATCAATCAATTTGGCTAGATCTATTTTATGTTTTTTTTTAATTGTAAGGTGGTTGCCTTGCCATCAACACTTCTAAATTGATTTTCTTGTCCTTTTTCCTTAATTTGTATGCTCTCACCTTGTCCATTTTCGGTATTGGGTGATTAGGAAGAGTAGAATTGAGTTGATTGCAAAAAAATTAGTGGGGTTTGAGCTATCACTCTATAGGGCTTATCACATGAAATTTTAGTCTGATGCTCCAGTAAAGTTACATGTCAAGGTCTTTCTCTTGATCATTTTTGAAATGCTAGAAGCCAGACAAACATTGATTCATCCATTGATCCATTTTTTGTTTGCAAATGGTGTAGCATTTTGTGGGCATGGTTTGTTTGGGTGGATGCAAAAGACACATTACCTGGTAAATAATGTATTGATAATATGCCAATAGGGTACATGCTCCCAAGTTACAAGAAAATGGGTAAAACAATTTTGATCTGTAAGTAGTCTCACATTGGATTGAAATTATATGAAATCAGAAAATCTTGGAGGGATTATGTGGTTCAATTGTTTTCAGATGGTTGGGCAAATATCAACCATTAATATCTCTTTGATTCTCATTAATGTTTAGATTTTAATTTTAATTTTTTTATAAGGGTAAACACTTTTGACCCAGAGCTATGAACATGTGAGGTCATGTCATAACCCCCGTTTGAAACCCTAATTACATCATCCCCATTTTGGAATAAGATTTAATAATAAATAAAAATTAAATTTTATCAAATAAAGAATAATAAAAGAAAATTTAATAAATAAAAATAATATAAAATAATCTATTATTGAAATAATAATATAATATATAAATATAATAATATACCATTAGTACAATAATATACTATATAATATAATACTAATTAAACAAGTAAATGATTAATAAATAATACATTAAATAATAATATATCAGATAATATTATTATAATAAATATATATATTAATCAATATATATTATAATCATTATATAATATATAGTAAATATATTAAATATAAGTTTGAAGTATATTAGTATTATCATATTTTATACTGACTCCACCAGGAGTCTCGACCTTTGGAAGAAAGGTCACCTCCCACGAAGCGACAAGGGAGGGGATATATATTATAACTGACGCTCAAAGGAACGGGAGGAACCAGGAAAAAAATACGCATAAGTAGAAGATAGTATCTCGACAGTTAACAACCTGTACAGATTATAGACGACACCCTTTAGACGGGAAGTCCTCAAGTAAGTGAAAGTGGATGCACTTATGCTGATAAATGAATCGGAGACCACACCGTACAATTAAACATGAGATACTTTCATACCGTTAAAATTTATATCAGTTCGCACCAAGACACAATAGTATCAGGAAATATAATATATCATCGGCCTATCCTAATGTGGGAACCATCATTGGTTGGAGTCTTGAAAATATTGATCCTTCCTGAAGGAGCATCGATCCCTTAGATAAGTGCCAAGAATCTCCTAAGGTGAATATTATTATTTGAACCAATCATTAAGGAACAAGTCATCGTTTTGATCATCCCTATCATCTGTTGTCACATTGAAGAGGAATGACATATCAACAATATGTCTGGTACAGTCAGCAAGCATTTGGACAGTGATACGGTTCATGATGAAAGGGATGCGATATATTTCTGAAGATAACTCAAAGTCAGCGACTAAATAGGAAAGCGGCGATTCATACTAATGTTTGGTCAACCAACAATAATGTATTTACAATCGACAACAATCAAAGAAAGTCATTGAAATCCAATTGGCCACAAAAGAAAGCAATTAGACTCAAAGAAATCAGCAATTATATTTCAATATCAAAGGTATTGAATACTAATTTTTTATAAAGTAGTAACTTAAATTATGTGCAATGATTTCCATCAAAATATTAAAGATCAGCTATTTGAGGCAGCAGCATTGATAAATGATAGACCAAGAACCTAAGGCTGCAATTATCACAAGGAAAAAGTGTGATTTGGTAAAGAGTACGATTTGCAAAAAATTAAGATTAGCTTTTTGGAAGTAATAGTATATCACTTGGAAAGTGTGATGTCCCCGTTTTAGCAGGTGTCTGGGACACGCCATTGTTAGCCCATCATTGCGACCCTCGTGGGCTAATGACTTGTTTTGAGGGTCTCTGGTCGAGAACTTACTATTTATAGCAAGTCCTTTTCTGTCAGTTTCCATTTTTGGCTGGGTGTCCAAGCATTTGATTTGGCAGTGCAGTTCAGTTGGATTTGGCTTGAAGTGGATATAATTAATTAATTAAGTTTGACTTAATTAATTATCATGTGTGGGCTTATATTAAAGTCAAATCATTAAAATATTAATGATGTTATATTTGACTTATGTTTGGACATTAAGTGAAGGAAAAAAACATAATATTTAAATGATATAATTTTGAATATCCAAACTTCAAAGTGGAAGTATTTAAGTTTAAGTTATGAAGAGCTTCTCCTTGAAGCTGAAAGTTTCGAGTCTTCTTGAAGAAGCTGAATTTTATTACATAAGGATTTCGAAATTCTTCATGAGGCAATTTTTGAACATTTATGAAATTGCTTGAGTCTTTTGGTGAAACAAGGTTTTGGAGTTTATGCCGGAGACTAGTAAATTCTTGCAGAAGAATTATCACTTTGAGTGGGTTGCCAATCACTTGCAAATTGTGAGAGTGCTGGTTCGATGAATGGTTTCTTGGAGAGATTTCTTTGTTGAATTTCTGGAGTATATAACCTAGCCGCAAGCTGGTTATACATATTAAATTCGTGAGAAGATTGCTGTATCAATTAACGGCGTGAGAATTGTTGTTATCAGCTTCCATTCACCTTACACAAGCCGCGACCAGTTTGCTGGAGTTGTGGTTGAGCCGTCACTTATATGTCAGCCGCTAAATGTCTTGAATGAGTACGACCAGCCTTGAAGGAAGACGTGGAGTGCATTTATAGGTTACACAATAAACAATTTCCCTTCTATGAATGCCACATTTTATATTGAATGCGATGGTTTCAAAATTGAATTTAGAAGGTGAATTCCATAATTCAAATGGTTATGAATTACAATAGTTTTTTTTAAAATTAAATTGTCTTTTGTAATGCAATTTTATTATGTGGAAAAAATACCAAAAAACTATATATTGTTGAAAATTCAAAAAAAAGAATCAAAGATCCAGAATATAGAGACTATTTGCAGAGAATTCGGAAATTGAGCCAGTCAGGCTCATTACAGTGGTATCAGAGCGGTTTCCTGCCAGGGTGCAGGGAATTGGGTTTTATTAGTGGAGGGTGACAGATTTATTCCAGGTTATTATTATACATGCATGGGTAGAAATTCTCTACCACTTGGTGATCAGAAACATGGAAATATGGGAGAAAGATTTCCAGGCACTGCAAGTAATGAGGATGACAGAGAAGTTAGAGCAATATTTAAGAATATTGCACATAGCCATCAGGAGTTGGCAGTTGGCCAGTAGCATATGGCGTCTGTCTTATAGAATTTATCCGATACTCTTCAACGTATTTCTTTTTCTTGAGATCAGGGCAGGGATAGAGATATTAGGAGTGTTTCAGCTAGCTCACATAGGTTTAGAATTGATTTGACAGGCACACAGGACAGGCCTCTACGCCCTACTTTTCTGAGACCAAAGATAGATGCAGTTAGCACTGAGGACGAGGTATCATTTACTGATGATGTGTTGGCATTACATGCTAAGTGGGATGCTTTACCACATGAAGTAAAGCAAAATCTGAATTTTGACAGGTTCATTAGCCAGAAGAGGGACCGTTCTAAAGGTAGAACAGATGGGAGACAGAGGCATGTGAACCATGATTTAAAACAAGCGACCAACAAACTAACTTTAACTCACTTTGATGGAAGCGGTAAAATGACAGCTAGAGCTTGGATTCACAAGCTTGACACTTATCTATCTTTACGTCCTATATCTAAAGAGGACGCTATTAGGTTCGTTGTTTTGCATTTGGATGGCATAGCCATGACTGGTGGTACCATGGGTTGATTTCATTGCATCATGATCAAATTGTATCATACAAGGACTTTGTGGATGGACTGGTAGAGAGGTTTGACAGGAAGGACTCAGAGTCCTATTTCCGTGAGTTGGCGCAACTCAAACAGACGGGCAGTTTGGACGCCTTTATCAGTGAGTTCCAGAGGGTTTTAGTAATGGTTTATGATATTTCAGAGAGGAGATGAGTGATGCTGTTTGTAGAGGGGTTAGTTGAACCTCTTAAGGGTTGGGTTAAGTCTTTGACCCTTCATCTTTGCAGATAGCCATGAAAAAAGCTAGACTTGGAGTTTTCAGCTCAACGTAATAGGTTTCCTCTTAAACCATCTAATCCTCCATATGACAACAAGGCTGCTCCAAAAAGGATTGATGGATCAGATTTCTAGAAAGCTATGACAGGGCCTTTACATCAAGAAACACTTAATGATCTAAGGAGAAAGAGATTGTTTTTTTACTGCAGGGGCCCGTATGATGATAAACATGAGTGTCCTTTGAAGCCTAAGGGTAGAAATAGGCTTATGGAATGGTATTATGAGGATGAACATGTTTGCCTCATAGAATAAATGAGAACTATTGCATACAGACAGGAAAGCAAAGCATAACACAGAATATAGAGAGAACTTAACAGTATTCCATTACTTCATTGATAACCATGTACAATATTATGCCAACAACAACGTATCTCTTTTATTGAGAGAGTACATACATATAAGGACCAAGGGGATGCGAGGCGAATCGTCGCACCCATGTAACTCTCTATCCCTCGATTATGTCACTTATTCTAACTACCCATGTTTCCCGACAACGTCACCCCCCCAAAAGAACAGTCGTCTCCGATGACTAACAAAATGGAGATAATGTAGACAACTAAACAGAACAAAATCATGACTGAGAAGAAGGGGGCGGAGGGAGCATCCTTGAAGAGGCTGACTGTAGGGCTTAAGAATCCAACCGAGCGTGTAGCTCATAGACTTGCTGTGTCCTCGCCTGTAAATCCCGCTTCGCCACCATCCGATGCTCTAAATCTGTTTTCACCATCATGGCTGCCTCTAGGAGCTCCTCCTTTGTATCAGATTCCTCCCGAGCCTATTTGAGACCAAGATGCAGGGTATGCCTTTCTTCACTAACCTCTGCCAACTGTTGCTCATAAAAGGATTTCTCCTCAGCTAATTGAGCCTCCAAAGCTATTCTCTTTGTCTGAACGATCGCCAATTGAGCCACCATCGCGACCCTCTCTGCGGCCCAAGCTGCCTGCTGGCTAGCCAACTCTTGTGTACAACAAGCCAAATCTCCCTCGACTGCTCCAAACCGGGTGGCCATCTCCTCCCGAGCTGTCTGTGCGGCCGCCTGAGCAGTCCCATGTCCTGCGGAAATATGCTCTGTATGCCTCAGGGTGTAATAGCCCTCCCTGAAGGCCTGCTCTATCTGTCGGACAAGAGCCTCCACTTGGCTCTCTACCACTGGCTCATCGACTGCCCAGTCGTTCAACATCTCCACCGTCTCGATGGTGGGCCATCCACCTAACTCAAACCAGGCAGCAAAGGCTGTGGGGCAACCAATCTGTACAAAGGACAGTAACCGCTCCAAATCGTCAGCTACACTCTCCAGAGCCCGAGACTGTGCGGAAGCCACTACCCGACGGCCTCAGACAACCATGTCTGCTAAGTAGGCCTCAACGTCCTCCCTCCACGGCTCCGAAGGTGCAATGATCTTAGCATGCCCAGGCAACCCCATGGGGACCACTATACTCACGTCGGCCAAGTGCACGACTTGTTCCTCTGCCAAGTGCTCAGTGTGGACCCCTGTAGGTGAGGCCGCTGCATCCAAGTCAATCACCTCCAGGGGCACATCTCGTCAGGGAGAGAGAATTGCCGCTCCCACTAGTGCTAAGGGTGTCATCTGGAAGCACCGACTGAGCCAACTGCTCATAGCTTCAATGGAAGAAGGATCAGCGATAGGGTCATCCAATAACCAGGCATCGATGGTGACCACTACATCGGTCCCAACCACCTCCAAATGAACCTGGCCCTCTGGAGACTCTGCCTGACCAGCCCGCCGACTCTCACCTCCATCGCCAAGCACATTGCCACCATCCAACCCCTTGGACTCATCCATTACCTCTGCCACCGTGATCGCCGAGGGTCCTACTGCTACTTCCATCAAAGGCAATGCCTCTACCTCTGGTACTGCTGTGGTCGTCATCACTGGCTGTCGCGACTGCCCGAACCCAGGGATGGATGGGACCATCACTATCATGGGCGTGGGGGTCAAGTGTGCCGTGACTGACAATACCGGCTGGGTAAACAGAACCTGTGTGGGCTCCGTTGTGGGCGTGGGTGTAGGTAGAGAGACGATTGTGACCACCTCCATAGAATCATCCTCAGCTGTGTGACTACCTCCCTCGTCCGAGTCACTGCTCTCAGACCTCGCCTCTCGGCCGCTATCAATGCCTGCCCTCTGACTCGGACCCCTAAACCGCTTGCCTTTGTCACTTATGTCCTGGAAGCACTTTTTGACCTGTTGGTATGTCCAAGTGTCTCCAACACATAATGGGTGGCTCGCTAGGCGTCAAGGGACCAGGTTTCACCTCCAATCGGTCGGCTGGAATCTGTGTGCGTGTGGCATCTAAAAATAGGCCAATGGTGTAGTGCGGCATATAAAATGTCTTATGCTGTAGGGTCATGAATTCGTGCATTTGCTCCGCCAACGACGTAGCCCAATCATATATTGTACCATTCATCAACACTATTTGCGGAAGGGCAATATCAGAAGCACGACTTGACCCCGTAAGTCTACTTTTTACCACATCCATAATACAACACCAATGCCCCTCTGCAATGAATGACTTCTTCATCCCCCGTCCTTTTGATGCCTTCACCACTGAATCAAGCTCTGCAGGTGTGAGGCGTTTGGATACCAAGTTAATCCAGTACTCCTTTGTTTCCCTCGGCATCTTCCTTGCCTTTATATCAATCTTGCTTCCATTGCGTCTTGGTATGCCAAACACCTGTGTAAATTCTGTCGCCATGAATGCAACCCTCACATCCCGCCCAAGGTAGGATAATGTGCTCACCCGAGAATGACCGTCGAAGGTCGCAATCATAGTTAGCATGGCACCTTCGTAGTCCTTAATGCAAAATAGGGCCATCTGGATTGGCCATTGTACCTTCGTGATCCTCAAACTACTCTTTACCAAATCATTGTCGAGTGTATCCTGCCACCACTTCCGACATGTTGTCCCTAATTTTGCATTCCCCAAAATTGCGCAACCCTATGCATTTCCTAGTCAGGTTGATATGCGTTTTTCTCTAAGCGTGTCGATGTTACGGAAGGAGTATTTTTCAATGGAATCAGTCATCCCTTGATTTCTGGTTGTTCTATCTTCTAACTAAACATCAAGTCCTTTTCTTTTTCCTGTTTTTCTCTTTTCGCTTTGTTTTGCGTCTTGTTTTTGTTTCCAGTTTTAGTTGGCGTCCTTGGTGTTTCAGTTGCTTTGCGAGCAGTTTTCCGTGTCCTTCCAAGGTCAGTAGAGAAATGGTCTTTTCAGGTTGACCACCTAAAGTGTAAGCTTATTTTGTATGAGTGATAGATTTTAAATTCTATCTTAAAATTTTGCGCCACTCTGCGAAGTTTTAATGATAGCGCGATTTTGAATTAAATCCGCATATCAGATCATTAAATTCTAAGACGCATACGAATATTTTAAGTTCTTTAGCGTTTAAAATAAATTCTAATAAATGATTATTGCATATGCATATATTGTTTAAATAAATTTATTTTAAAAACGACGCAGATAAAGTTGAGATTTATTAAAAATCAATTATCACCTGATTAGTGAATCTCGTAATCCATTGATTATTATTATTTAATTAAAAACACTTGTTATTATTATTATTTAAATGATAATAATAATAATAGTAATATCAAATATTAAAATAACTAATTATGATATTTATTTATAATTAGTTTTATTATAATATTGTTTTTAAATAATAAAGCATATGTTATTGGGAGGCGTCGGAATTAGGAAGTTCTATCCCCTAAACATGGCGTTGATTTTTAAATAAATTACATTTTGTTTTAACTGATTGACGCCATGCGTCACTTTAGAAGCATATGTTTTACTCAACACATGTTTTACATGTAATATAGCATATGCTTTTTAATTAGAAAAGCCCGCGATATTGGTAAAAGGCGTGGATAGATATCGCTGGGCTTGCATATAAGTGAAAACCATATGCTATATCTAAGACCCGCGATATTAATAAAGGAGTGCGAATGTTTTAAAACCACCGATGCATATGCTTCTCCATTCATAAAGTGGCGCTTTGTTTTATCCCGTGAAACTGGCCGAGAGAACACATTACATATCACTGGCATATTACATATTGCATATGTTATATTCTAACATATGCTATTTTATTAATAAAGCCCGCGGCCTTGATAACTATTAGTTATCGGGCTTGCATGATTTAAACATCATCGCATATGTTAGATATTGAATGCACAACAAAGAATAAAGGAGGTGTCGATAACTATTAAACACCGAGTTTGCATAATGCATATAATACATGTGTTTTTAAATTATCCCAGGCAATATGCGATGAGTTGTGTTGAGTAATACATATTGTTTCATTAACTCATGCATTCCATGAAAGCTGCGGTATTGAAATTGCATATGCATTAGCATATGTATTGAAATACATATGCTAATGTATATCTAATTTCATTTAAAAGGAAAACTACAGAGAGCTGTAAGTTGTCGGTTGAGTTTGGACTGCTGTTCATCATTCATAAGATATAACTTATTCTTTACACAGCACACCACAGTTAGTTAATGAGCAGCTTTTAAAGGCTTTTATTGTGGAGAACTGACTGTGGTGTCTTTGTAAAGCCTTGGACTTCTTCTTTTCCAAGGAAATGGTCTTTTAAACTGCAATTGGATGAATGTTTTTTCCCTCTCAATAGCAATTTCGAAATTCTTGCTTTGATGAAGTCTTGTTTCTCTACAAGAGGTGGAAGGCATGCCATGATCATAGGCCATGTTCTTGAAGAGTTCTTCATGTTTTCTTGCTGTTTGCATGCTATTTTTGTTGCATGATGAACATTTGTCCTTCCCAAAGTCAAGACCAACCATGTTAGCTTTGGTTTTGACAAGATTTTGTCAAATCTAGAGCCTATATAACCTTGCAAAATTCCTCTCAATAGCAATTTCGAATTTCATCTCTTCTCTCAAGTTTTGCTTTAAAGAGGAATTTGCTTTTTCTTTTTTGCATCCAAGGAAGGTAATTTGGTCTTTTCTTTTCTTGTTTGTTTTCTTTTGGTTTTATTTGTAAATTCTTTCTTCTTCTCTCTCATCATCTCTGAAAGTTGCATAT
>MU227157.1:1393595-1415294 GCA_018584345.1 Thuja plicata
ATGTTGATGATTTGCTAATTACAGGAGAAGATCACCTTATTGATCAATGCAAAAGGGACCTTGCTAAAGAGTTTGAAATGAAGGACTTAGGTCTTCTACATTACTTCCTTGGATTGGAAGTTAGACAAAACTCAAATTGCATTATACTCAATCAAGGAAAGTACACCCTGGACATATTAAAGAGATTTGGTATGATGAATTGCAGACCCATGTCTTCTCCCATGGAAACAAACCTTCATAAACTAAAGGAGGCAGCAACAAATTCTCCATTTGCAGATCCTACCCTCTACAGGCAGATAATTGGATCCTTGATGTACCTGGTTAATACTAGACCATATATATGTTATGCAGTAAATGCCTTAAGTCAGTTTATGTGTGAGCCTAAGGAGATTCATCTTATGGCTGTGAAACATATTTTGAGATACTTGCAAGGTACTCCAAATTATGGACTCAAATATGAGAAAGTTGGCTTGAATCTACATGGATTCACAAATTCTGATTGGGCTAGAAGTGTAACTGACAGAAAAAGCACCTCAGGTTGTTGCTTCAGCTTAGGATCTGCCATGATATCTTGGATGTGTAAGAAACAGTCTTCAGTGGCTCAAAGTTCTACAGAGGCCGAATATATTGCAGCATCTATGGCAGCAAGAGAAGCAGTATGGCTCAGAAAACTGCTTGTGGGATTATTCGGTGAGCCCCTAAGACCGACAGTCATCCATTGTGATAATCAAAGTTGTATAAAACTTTCTGTGAATCCATTATTTCACGATAGATCCAAGCATATAGAGATTCCTTATCATCATGTAAGAGACATGGTGGATAGGAATGCAATTCAGTTGGAATATATCAGTACAGGAGATCAAACAACAGATATACTAACCAAGCCACTTGCCAGAGTGAAAGTTGAACACTTCAGGAAAAGTCTTGGTAAGATTGAATTATAATTTGTATTGTAATCTTTACTGATATATATATATATATATATAAGATGTTTAATGTGTAAACTTCTTTTGCCATATGTGTTGCTATATGACTTTATGGGTTCTACCCCCTGTATTCATATCTAAAAGGTGACAATCATTTGGAGATAAATACTTGTAATATTGATAACATGCTGACTTGTTATCATTCATGGATGTGCCATGATCAGTTATGGTAAACATTATGAGATGTAATGTTAGTGCACATACCATAGCTAGGATGTATAAGGAGAATGTAATTTTCTCAAGCATACCATCCTTTAGGTATCACGAGTTATGTGATACTCATACGTGTTATGTGATGTTTTGTCTTCACGAGATATGTGAGATTTATATCACGAGTTATGTGATACTACTCATCACGTGTTATGTGATGTTTTGTCTTCACGAGATATGTGAGACTTTTATCACGAGTTATGTGATACTTATCATCATGTGTTATGTGATGTTTTGTCTTCACGAGATACATGAGATTTTCATCACGAGTTATGTGATACTTATCATCACGTGTTATGTGATGTTTTGTCTTCACGAGATAGGTGAGATTTTTATCACGAGTTATGTAATACTTATCATCATGTATTATGTGATGTTTTCTCTTCACGAGATATGTGAGACTTTTATCACGAGTTATGTGATACCTATCATCACGTGTTATGTGTTGACCTATCTTTACGATACATGTGAGAAATATGATACATATGATTTTATCTTCCCTAGCTAAGAGGGAGTGTTGATAATTATATCATCGATCAGATAAAATATTGACCCTACCATAATAGACAAATTGTGAAATATATAAATAGATATTATTGATTATAATATATTTATTATTAATATCTATTATTTATATTCTTTATCTAATATAGTAATTATTGTTATTATCATTATTATAATATAACTAGGTTAATATTATAATATAAATGATATTCATCATATGTATTAATATTAATCACGTAAATCATATTATATGATTGACATGTAATAACTATCGACGGGTTACCATAGTCGATGATAATATATATATTATACTAATCACATTGTAGACAGGGCACATGATATGAATTAATATCGATCACGTAAATCATATTATATGATTGACATGTAATAACTATCGACGAGTTACCATAGTCAATGATAATATATATATTATACCGATCACATTGTGATCGGCATAATATATTGTCGACGGGGCATATGATATAAACCGTGGCCAACACATAATATAGTCGATGGTATAACAAGTCGACGGTTTAATAAATCGTGCTTGTTATCGTATGTAATATGAGTTAAAGTATAAGTCACGCCTATGATAGGCGTGACTCCTTAGGCAGTCACGTCTATCATAGACGTGACCTCTCATTCATTTGCATATATATACAGTGGATAGTCTGCTTCTATACTACATCAAAATTGATAAGTGTTGGTTATAGACAGCAGCATTATTCAGCGATATATATATAGTTCTTCATCAAGCAAGTTTGACATACAAGGTTATTGTATTTACATACATTTTGAATTCTTCTTTTGCAGTTACATTGATATTAATATAAGTGACAATTATATATATCTGCAGTATTGATTATATATATAAACAGTTTAAATTGAAATTAGAATAATACACTTGAGGTGAATTAATAAGTTACTACAATATCAAACTATATTGTTCCTTTGTTTGGCATCTTATATCCCTACAACTACGGTCCATATCAACACACTTAAATTGCAATGAAGATCATATAAAGGACCAAACACCACATCAATTCCAGTAGTGGTAATGTTTGGTTATTATAGTCTTCCGACATTTGCAACAAATCATCGTTCTTCCATCGTGAGCTTCAGGGCTAGTTGTAGATAGTCATACTTTCCTCAGGCTTATTTTCCCAATCACTATTCAAGTCATTGTGTCAGAAAGGTCAGAACATTCTTTCTTTTGCAGTGCTTAATTTTATGTTATATGTTGAAGAATCTCTATTAATTATTTGAAATAGATAATTTGGTAAGCTTCAATTATAAAATTGAAAAAGCTTACAAACAGGTGTATAGTATTAGCAAGACTAAAATATAAGATTAAATCAAAATTTGAGGCAACTCTAAGAAGGGACAATATAGTGGTATTAGAGCATAATCCTACTATCCTGTGGGAATAATTAATGCAAACCTATCAAAGAAGTAAAGATTAGGAATGAGAAAATAGTAGCGTAACACGGGGACGCGCCCCCCCCCAATCCCCAGTGCACCCGAGACGGAGACGCACCCGAGATGGGGGGACGCCGTTCCCGCGTTTCCAGCGGCGCCACCCATCGACCACCATTTCGTCGGGGATGCGGGGATGTCCCCATGTCCCCTTTGGGGACGGGGGACGCAAAAGAGTCCCTGATGGAGAACGGGGATGCCAAAACGTCCCTCGACCCCAAAAGGGGACGCATGGGCGTCCCCCGTCAAAGCACACAAATAAAGCAATTTTAAGTTTGAACAATAGAATAACCATATAACTTATAGCAGATAAATAATTCTTTTTTCTTCTCTTCCAAATAATCAACCCCATATTCAGAACAATAAGTTAATAACATTGAAGTTTGAACAATAGAGTTATAATTATAATTTATAAATAACCAAAACCCTGAACAATAGAATAAGGGGGTTGGTTATTAACTTATTCAAAGAACTTCTATGTTATTAACTTATTGTTCCATGTTTAATGTTCAAACTTCAATGCAATGTAGTATTTAGTTTTACTTTTACTAATAGTAATTCTAAATGTCTTAGACTCTTATATTGTTATACATTTTTTCATAACTAGCATTTTAAGTACCACATGTATAGTATATAGCAGCGTAACACGGGGACGCATCCCCCCCCAAAATCCCCAACGCACCCGGGACGGGGGGACACTGCGCGTTTCCAGCGGTGCCACCCATTGGCCACCATTTCGTCGGGGACATCCCCACGTCCCCCTTTGGGGACGGGGGACACAAAAGAGTCCCCGATGGAGAACGGGGATGCCAAAACGTCCCTCGACCCCAAAAGGGGACGCACGGGCGTCCCCCGTCAAAGCACACAAATAAAGCAATTTTAAGTTTGAACAATAGAATAACCATATAACTTATAGCAGATAAATGATTCTTTTTTGTTCTCTTCCAAATAATCAACCCCATATTCAGAACAATAAGTTAATAACATTGAAGTTTGAACAATAGAATTATAATTATAATTTATAAATAACGAAAATCCTGAACAATAGAATAAGGGGGTTGGTTATTAACTTATTCAAAGAACTTCTATGTTATTAACTTATTGTCCCATGTTCAAAGTTCAAAGTTCAAAGTTCAATGCAATGTAGTATTTAGTTTTACTTTTACTAATAGTAATTCTAAATGTTTGAGACTCTTATATTGTTATACATTTTTTCATAACTAGCATTTTAGGTATCACATGTATAGTATATAGTATATACACCCCTCCCCCCTCGGTCCCCCGCCGCCGTCCCCCCGCCGACCCTAATTTGAGGCCCCTCTGTCTCCTCTGCCCGGAAACTTGTCCCGACGTCCCCCCGTCCCCCAGGGCGGTGTAACTATGGAAAATAGCCAACGAAATAAATGCCTTTCATGGAACAAACCAATCAAACCATAATTAACCAAATGGACAAATCAAACCAAACACTCCTCCAGGCATTGCAAAACATGGGGAATTCAATCAATAGCCTTAAGAATAGTTTTTCGAATGGAAAGGATGTAAGTTCGAATCACTCATAAAATCATAATAGGTCATTGACATCTAGGGTACCCAAACCATGTTTCCTACCTAGAGAAGATATGCCGAGGGAGGAAGAAGGAACAGATCAACCTACAAACAATATCGTAGACAATGCTAGAGCCTAAGCAAGCCTTGAGCTAGAAATCAGAGAACTCATAACATTTAGAGAGTTTTGTGAAGCCCAAAAACAAGAGACACCAAAAAGAGCAAGATAACACCCAAATAAGAATTTAAAACACAAAGTGAATAAAGTAACACTTCCGAATTTTGATGGATTGGGGAAAGTTATAGCTCATGCTTTGCTGCAAAAACTGAACACTTATCTTACCCTTAGTCCAATGATTGAAGAGGATGCACTTTGATTTACGATCCTCCATTTAGAAGGATTGGCACGTGAATGGTGGTACCATGGGATTCGCACCCAAGGCCATCAAAATATCACATCCTATGAAGAGTTTTCACAGAAACTTATTAGAAGGTTCGATAGAAAGCACCCCCAAGAAGACTTTAAAATGCTGACTCAAATCAAGCAACAAGGAACAATCGAAAGTTATATTACGGAATTCCAAAAACTTTCAATCCGAGTTTCAAGGGTAGATGATGACAAACTTGCTTACTTATTCGTGGAAGGATTAAAAGATTCACTTAAAGGTTTGGTAAGTGCTCTCAAACTTGCATCTCTTCAAGATGCCATTGAAACAACTTTAAGGCTAGAAGTTTCATCAACAAGTAACAGATCCTCAAGCAACCATACCAAACAATTCCATGGTAAGGATGAAAAACATAAGAGGGAATTCTCAAAAAGAAAATGCTTCCATTGCGATGAGAACTTTGAACGGGGTCATGTATGCCAAGATGAGAATGCCCAAAAACAGCGTGAAGACCTGAGAAGGAAGAATTTATGTTTCAGATGCAAAGAACCATGGGAACTAGGGCATAAGTGTGGAAAAAGGAGTCAAGCCCAAAGAATAGAAGCAACACTCGAGACAGAAACATGAGGACTACATAAGAAAACAAAATATGAAAAAGGGAACCTCAACAACATCCAATCGAAGAATGGAGTAGAAAACCAATGGAGCTTCGAGGAGGTTCAACCACAGTTGTGACAACAATCTGCAAGTTTGTTTTAGTCGGTAATGTAGAAGTATAATGGTTAACAAATTTATGATGTGATTTTGATTATTATTAATAGACATTTAAGATATAATTTAATTAAGGGGAAAAGGGTTGCAATTAAGGGAGAATCGCGAAGGGCACCCTATTGTAGTAGCAGTTAAGGGAGAATCGCTATAAGGGCACCCTATTGCGCTGCGATTAAGGGAGAACCGTTAAGGGCACCCTATTATTAGCACCTTTCCAAGGATGCAATTAGGGGAGAATTGTGAAGGGCACCCTATTGCAGTGGCAGTTAAGGGAGAACTGCTATAAGGGCACCCTACTACACTGTGATTAAGGGAGAACCGCTAAGGGCACCCTATTGCAGAATTAGATAAGGGAGAACTGCTAAAGGCACCCTATTGCAATGGTAGTTAAGGGAGAATCGCCAGAAGGGCACCCTGCTGCATTGTGTTTAAGGGATAACCGCTAAGGGCACCCTATTGTAGAAATAGATAAGGGAGGACTGCTAAGGGCATGCTATTGTGTTTTGATTAAGGGAGAACTGCTAAGGACGCCCTATTGCAGAGATAGATAAGGGAAAACCGCTAAGGGCACCCTATTGCAGTGACAATTAAGGGAGAACTGCTATAAGGGCACTCTACTGCGTTGTGATTAAGGGAGAACTGCTAAGGGCACCCTACTGCAGAAGTAGATAAAGGAGAACTGCTAAGGGCTCCCTATGGCAGAGGCAGTTGAGGGAGAACCGCTATTAGGGCACCCTATTGCACTGTGATTAAGGGAGAACTGCTAAGGGCACTCTACTACAAGGCAAAGATTACATATCTTTGAAAGAGGACATTCTTGGTGAATGTTGAAAACGTATAATTGCTTGAGGGCAAGCAATTTGAGGAAGGGTGGACTGTGATGTCCCCGTTTTTCAATAGAATTTAATAATAAATAATAATTGAACAATAAGAATTTTTTAATAAATAAATAATAATAATAAAAATAAATTTTAAAAATAAATAATAATATTTTAATAGATAAATAAATAAATTAAATAATATAATTATAAATAATAATATTTAATAAATACATTAATCACTAAACATTTCTTTAAATAGTAATAATTAATATTAATCAATGCCATAAATAAATAGTTATGTTATCAAAGATATAATATAATATAATCTAACATTTCAAAGGGTATAATATGAATATCATATATTAATAAATTAAACCTCATAAATTCAACTAAATAATATTAAGTAATGGCAATTTCAAACACCATCGACTATATCGGGCAGTCGATGAGTCAAGTCATGTAACCAATAATCCGTTAACATGGGATGCCGAGATTAATATAACTGAATGAAAACAAACATAAATTTCATCGTTTACCGTCCATCCATAGAGGAAAGAGGCGTGTCCTTTGCGGATGAAGAGGTGGAATTCCACGCTTGGGAAGATACTTAAATCCATCTTGTTCAGATGAAGAAGCACATTACAGGGACAAAAACATCTTTGGAGTGACTTTGACAGAAAAACCCAATACATTGCGGGTGTCTGAGGTATATAAATTAATGGCATTTATCACTCCCTAGATATTGCTTAGACTTCATTCCACCTGCTTGGCTGGTGTCCTATGAACAGGTCATATGGTGACAATCTCATATATCTGAGAAGCTAGAACGAATCTAGAAAAGAGGACATTATACAATGACTATATAAATATTGTCGAGCAAAATCATATCGGAGCTCACTTGACATTCATATCATATCAATATCTGTATTAGGGGACAAATCGTGAATTCATGACAAACCATAAATGTTTCGATACCAAATCGATACCGAATGAAGTTACTACAATATCAAACTATACTCATTGTGGATTGAAGAATTAGGAGCTATGTCCTCCAGATATAATCGTGGCATCAAATTGGTGGGAACTGTTCCTTTGTTTGGCATCTTATATCCCTATAACTACGATCCATATCAACACACTTAAATTGCAATGAAGATCATATAAAGGACGAAAACACCACATCAATTCCAGTAGTGGTAATGATTGGTTATTACAGTCTTCTGACATTTGCAACAAATCATCGTTCTTTGCTCGTGAGCTTTAGGGCTAGTTGTAGATAGTCATACTTTTCTCAGGCTTATTCTCCCAATCACTATTCAAGTCATTGTGTTGGAAAGGTAAGAACATTCTTTCTTTTGCAGCGCTTAATTTTCTGTTATATGTTGAAGACTCTCTATTAATTATTTGAAATAGATAATTTGGTAAGCTTCAATTATAAATTTAAAAAATCTTACAAACAAGTGTATAGTATTAGCAGGACTAAAAGACAAGATTAAATCAAAATCCGAGGCAACTCTAAGGGACAATACAATACAACACCCGCCTGACACACATATATACACATGATGCACAAGGATACATAAGCAAACAAAAGGAAATGTTAACTGTTTGATATCTTTTCTAAGTAGAATTCCATCTCAAACACAAGAAAAAACATGGTGTCTTTATTATGATTTTTAAAACACAATCAAGAAGACACCAAAATACAACCATGCATCTATTCTTGAAGTCAATGAATTCTTGAGTCACACAATGCATCATGAACAAGTTCATATGCATTGATATATGATAAAAATGACAATAGATCAAAAGAATTCCTTAATAAGCTCATTTATTGCAAATCTAGCATAATTCAATCTCACAAAAATTCCAAGATCCTTTTTTTGTAACCTTTTAAACATGAGGCTAATATCATTGTTAACATGCATAATCTATGCTTTATAATAAACTTCCTAGATATAAACTACATTAATTATCCTTTATTTACAAACCAATTATCTATAATGATTAAGATTAAGAATAAATGTCAACATTGATCGTGATATAATAATCTAAATAAAAGATAAGAAAACGCAATTAGGCTTACACATCAAATCTATACTAGATCACTAGTACAAAAGAATCTAACTATTCCCTTAGGTAACCTTGGCACCTACACTTGTGAAGATTCTAAATTTTTATCGACAGTCTTAGAGGAGTTCCTTGAAATACCAATATTCATGAGATCATATGTCATCATATCCAATTTTGGTTATATGACGCCTAAAAATTTAGATAAACTTTATTTCCCTATATGAGATAATATGCTTTATATGTTTTGTCACCATTCTGTTTACTTGAACTTAAAAATATAAATCATTTCCTTTACTAAAATGGTCAAACATAAGTCAATTTGTAATGTCCCCATTTCCTACCCTTCCTACACATCGGCTATTTTATAGGGATTGGCCTATCAGCGAGGTCCCGTAGGCTGATGAGATGGATAGGGAACCCATCTAGAGGTTTCAGATTCACACAGGACATCTTCTAACTTTGTTTCGAGAGTTTATCTAATGTCACCAGGGGTTAGATATAGTTTTCTAAATTTTAGGAGGGGGCCTAATTTTTTGGAGGAGACTGGTAGAAGGCTCTGTGAGCCGTTTTGGATGTTTGGAGACAATTTCCTAAATTTTAGGGAGATCCCTATTTTTAAGGGAGGGATGAGTAGTTGGCCTGTTACTTGTAGACATCACTGGGTGACCATGTGTAACTAGTTCTCAATTTCAAGTGATCCGGTGAAGGGGCTTCAGAATAAATAGTAAATATTAAAGATAAAATATTTACTTTAATGTTTAATTTAAATAAATAAAAAAAGGTACTTTATAATAAGTACTTTATGGGTGGATAATAAAGTTACTTTAATATTATATTTTAAAGTGACTTTTTGAATAATAAGGCTACTTTATTAAAATAAAGAAAAGTGACATGAGAATAAATAAATAAAGTATTTTATTTGATAAAGTACTTTATAATTTTTTAATAAAGTGTTTAATAAATGGGCCTTAGAAATCTAAGGCCCAACCACTACACCAAAAGACTTGCCTAATGGTGAGGCTGACACCCACAGGCATTAAGGGTGGCCTCAGGGCACATCTCCCACAGGCATTCCACCTGAGCATCTGAGGATTTATGACAACTCCATACAGACATGTGGCCGTTAGGGTACATCTCTCGCACAGGGACATCACACAATTAACAACTCTTTGCTAAACCCAAAGCACTCAAGAAGAAATGTGGAGGACAACATTTAACTTAATGTACTAAAAGGTTATGATCTAGATTCTTAGATTAAAAGAATCATAAATATAACCTATTAAGATCTACATAACTATAATCCTAGTAGATTACAAGGTCAAGGTACCAACTTCACACTAACTTATTGATCATGACTTTAGGTCTTCATGCCTTTATTCCATCATTTTCCTTTGGAGATTCTATGTTATTTCCAATTAATTCTGTCTTATTGATGGTACACATCTTTTAATATAGCTCATCCTTAAATCTTGGCTATGTTCCAATCTTGAGTGACATAAAGTAGACTATGGAGAACATTGCCAATAGTCAACAATTTAGGACTATGTTTTCCAAGACTAAGATAGTAATATAACATTCCCCAAATCTGTCGTGATGATAATCACTTGCTTTCTTCATAAAGTGTTAACCATAAAATATTAATAATATATCATTTATCAAATGACAACCAAACGAAATAAATGACTGTATCAAAACCAAGTCAGACCACCTAGAGATCTTGCCCACGGTTCACACGTACAGTGTTTTATTGAATGGATACATTGAATATACTAACATCCACACAACCAAAACAGTTTTGGGGCCTTAATGCTGAAAACATTTATTGATTTAGGCTTAAAATGGGCAAAAAACACAACAATGTAGTTTCAAAGACTTTTCCCTAGCATAGTTAAAGCATTACCTAGTTCAAAAGACATTTAGAGTAGACATATTGAACTAATACTTCACTATTAACAGCACCAAAAGGCATTGTCTAGGACCAAACATTGTACAAAAATCTTCAACACAACTATACCCATCATGCAATTGAAGAGCTGAATTGAATATTTGACATTTTTTAAGAGGTTTATCACAATGAGTAAGGATATAGTTATCTGACAGGGTATTTGCAATAAAATTGAAATAAGAGAGATATACATGTTATGGCTCTGTTGAATGGGTCATAGCAGGGCTAGCAGCAATAAGGAATGACATATAATGCATACAATATCTAGCGATATATGATAGGCCGTTCCTAGAATATGGATAGAAAGAAATAGACAGGTTACAGTCACTACGCCTCTGGTAGAAATGCATGCAAGAGAGGAATCTTGGTTGCAGCGAAAGGATTTAAATCAAAATAGAGTCTATTGACAAGTTTAGAAACTTCATTTAAATCAACACATTTCACCTTCCCCAAATTGGTTGCACTATTGTTTTCTGTATGATTTCTAATCTATTAAGCTTCAAAGAAAGTGAAATGGTTAACATTCAGCTATGAAATATGTTAACAAATCATAAAGATGTAGTGATCTGGTTTTCATACTGATGACAGTTAGAATTAACTTTTAAATATAGAAAGAAAGACACAATGAATTCCTTGTTCTTATACTGTCTTTCACGAATATAATTACAACATAAGTTTTTGAACACATACTGATTTCAAGACGTTATGAATATACCAGAAAATCATTTGTAATTCCTCTTATTTTTTTGTTTCTTCTTCCTGTAAATCTCTTCTAGACGTGATTGCTCTCCGTAGCTATGGTGAAGACAATGCATGCAGTGAAGAATATTGGTATCGCCCTTTAAGACTTGCCACCCTAAAAATAAGGTAAACCATTCGCTTTTTAGCTTAACCTCTTCCACTCTCCTCTTAACTGCTATAAAAAATGGCTCCGCTATGTCTCGTATCTTACAACAGATCTGAAGGAGAATCTGATCTCATGCAAATTGTAGGAGTACAGGCATGGCAAGCGAAAGGATAGATAGAAATTAGAATGCCAGAAATGCAATTGGCAGTAGAAAGGCTCAAGAAAGGTTAACTTTTAGAATTCGTGTAGACCCCCTTTAAATGCAAAAACATCCACTTTAATTTGAAACTCCAACTCTCCCCGTTATTTAAGAGAAACAAAAAGTTCTTATTATCATGCTGCCACACTTCTTCTATTCCCCTTGATTTACAAGGTAAATGCTCCATTTTAATGACTGGGATGTAACTTTCGTATTTATGAGTTCTAACCGACCTTAATAAATATATTTATTGCAAATGCCATAAATAAAAACTCATCATTTCAAAAATATCTCGACATCCCAAAAATATTATTAACTAAAGCATTTTAATATTCAGAAAAGTATTAAAATTAGGAAAGATAATTATGGTTGTGACATATTGGCCATCCTAGAAACATGCCCCTCCCTCCCAAGTTGCCCTGTCTTGTAAACTTGGTGGAGCATTGATGCAGGAGCATCCTTGGGTCGTTGGCAATCTTGTATCACCCAAAAAAATATTTCCCTTTGAATTTGTTCTTAGTTTTGTTTTAGTTAGCATTTCTGAGTTTCTTGTTGTGTTCCTTGGTTTTAGATCGTTTGCTGTTGCGAACCAAAGGGTTTGTTCTGGACATCATGTTTTACCTATGTCTGGGTTCGCACCTCATTTGGATACTTCGCTGTGGAGATATTAGAGATTCTTGGTTAGTTCTGTGTGTTCTTCATGTTCTAATGGTTAGTTGGAGTTTTCTGATCCTGGGAAGCAATTCCCGATCGACGAAGCTTGGTGACTCATCCCCTGACGTTCTTGGATTTTTGGCCGACGTCTCTCTTGGATCGCGCATCAATCCTATATCTTGGCATTGAGATCTTTATGATTTGGGTCCTGACCTATATTTGTTGTGTTACGTTTTCTTATTCTTAGAAAATGTAATTTGATTTGGCCGACTTATGAGTTGTGAAGGTTCTATATATTGGGGCATCGAATCTTTGTTAGGGAGGAGTTGTCAGGAGGATAACCTTGGAAGGTTAGCATTAGGGTTTAGAGCTAGATTTTTGTAATCAGGCATGTATGCCAAAAGTTTGTAATCTGTATGTTGCAGGTCAATGTGATGTAAATATCTGATTCTATGATAATGCGAAGATCTGTTATAGCATGTTGATTGTCAATTCTTGTTTTTGAGTTGGTTGTTTCCGCTGTGTTGACTCTTGCTGCATGGTTGGACCATCTCCATTGGGGAAACTCCTGCCATGACTGTGTCAAGCATTGTAAATTAGTACTTAACGAAAATAGATTTTTTTGAGAGGGTATGAGGCCTAATCCAAGCAATGCAAGTACACCCTGGCAATATATAATCTTTAGAGTTGTGCACAAGCACTCGTTTGCTGGTATTACAGTATTGTCATCAATTTTATTTTCAAGACTCCTAATCATGTGGACTAAATTGTTGATATTGATGGCCATGGGGGTCAGATGAAGTCCTCATCTTGACAAAGCCTTTAAGAAAGGGTCATGGATACTGGTAATACAACTGCAATCTGGAAAAGGAAAGGCATGTCAAAGTGTAGAAGAGAAAGCCCAAAGTTAGAGATAACATGTTTACTTTGACTCATTTCAAGCAAAGATTGTTGGGATGTTGCTGTGGGAGACAACAAAGATCAAGGTTCTATATTCATTGATAATGAAGATGTACTCATGGTTCCCGAATCCCATCAACAATCCCAAATGCAAACTGGACAAGTAAAGGCATTTTCCCTTCTTAGATACATGTCTTCCCCTCTCCATAATGGGTCTTTCTTGATTGAAGTTAGAGCCAATCTAAATTCTCTTGTCCACCTTTGGCCCCATGAGCTCCAAGCATGTCAAAGCCCTTGCTGAGCTGTACATAACTCTTAGTTTTTAAAACCATTATAGCACTTCCTCCTTTCCTCACTTTCACTTTCCATATCGTCTTTATACTCCTCAGTCGTCAACCTACACTTCAACTTTTATACTGCTACCAACAGTTCACTAAAGACCTTTGCGAATCTAAAGGACTTGAGCTATGGTCACATAGGTCCCTTTGTACAATGGGTTCTTGGTCGCCATTCACAGCAACTATAAAATCATAATCAACCTCCCTCAACTTGTGGTAATCACCATTCTCAACTGCAACCTAATCCTATGACCAGTGTCCACACTTCTTAATTCCATCAAAAGTGTGGAAGTTGTCTTTCAAGGTATGGCCTAAGAAATCAAAGAAATTGGGCATAATGCCTTCATTCTCCATTAGCATATTTTTCATCTGGTGGTGAGCAAGGAATTCTCGGTGACTTAAATCATATCAGGAGCATCGTGTTGCATTCATTGAATATGTCCTCAATAGGTGATAAAAGAATGTATGCTGAATTGATACAAGAAAAGGGCTACACAATGCCCCCTCCAAAATGACAGGAGATTGGCCTTTACCAAATTGATCAAGTGGAGCCACATGGACATGGTAACAACTAACAACCATCCTATCAATTGTCCTCCATAGCTCCACCTACCCAACCAGTTTCTGAATGGACTTGCAGATCAGGGAAGGAACTTGTCACTGAATCTAGCAGCAGCTCACAGGACCCTATATCTCATAATATCTTAGGTTGCCTTATATGTATTCTCTCATTTATTCAGCCCTTTAAGCATGGCACAGGCTTTCATTCATACTATTGAGGACTTCAGTTTTGAGGTGGCTGAGAGAAAAGACATAATGGCTGTTGACTACCATGCCTTCTAACTGCATTAAAACTACTGCATTTTAGTTGTTTTGAATAGATCAACTGTCCTAACTGGTTTTTGTGTATGTGCGAAGAAGGAAAAATTGAAAATGTAATCTCATATATGTTGGTTTTCATCACCATCATGCCTGTCCATGGCCAAGGGATTATTTGAATATGATATTTTTTTTTCTTTTATAAATATTTTCTTCATCTTTACTTAAAATAAAAATCTGTAGATAAAAATGCTCATTGCTCTTCTATTGTACATTCATCTCTTTCAATCCAATTAGTGTTGATTGCACTACAAAAAACTGATCATGCCTTGACAATAATTTAAATTTATATGTGATTGCAGGATCCTGGTAACTTGGGCACATTACTTCGCACTGCTGTTGCCTTCCAATGGGTATGATTTTTATTTTCTTTCTACATATTTATGGTCAAATTTACTTCATTATTTCAGATAAATGATAAATGCAAGCAGTCGGGCATCCTAAGTATATTACGGATGATTAAGGATATGTGGCCACTTTATTTATGTGAAATATTAGAACAGAATTGATCAGCACTTTTGAAAAATTAAAATCAGAGTGAGTGCGGAGAGTAACTGTTAGCTCTATTGACCAATCTGTTTACGAAAAGAATTACACTAAAATCGTAATTTGTACTCTAATTCATTACATGAACAATTGATTCCATAGCAAAAGATGTAATAGAGAAGGAAAATACTTGTTCACTGTGCATATCGTAGAGTGTACACATAATGCATAGATTAGGAAAGCAGATAAAGATATTTCTTTTTGAAACATCCTTGCTAGAGATTTTTTTGCTAATAACAAATATAAGCAAACAGCCAAACCAAGAGAAAATTCATTCCATGAAATTTTCACAAAATTACAAGCTGATTGGTGAGATATTTGTTAGCATGCAACAAAGATTCTTAATTCCAAGACTATCAAATAAAACTTCAACAAGAGACAACATTATCCTTTTAATCCAATAAAACTTTATCCTTTTAATCCAATGTTAGATTATTCAGGAATCAGGAACCAATAAAACTTTATCCGTTTAATCCAATGTTAGATTATTCAATCTGATTGCATACATGAAATGAGAAAGCAATAAAACATTCACAACACTTGACACAATGTTTGGTTATCCAGAAACCTTCCAAATAGAAAGTAAAACTGGGGTGGGGATGGTACCCACAAGATTTATTACTGCAGTATAAATGTAGCCTGTTAAAGCTTACAATTGACCACTTCTGATGGCCTGCCCTGTCAGGAGCAATAAGGACTGTTAGGTCCACCTTGTGAGAGGATTAATACAATACAATCAAGTAATGCAACTTTGTTAGGAGATTTATAAAGGACTGTTAGGTCCACCTTGTTAGAGGATTTTGCTGATGCACCTGTTAGGATGAACCAGTAGATGATCTTCAATGCAACTCTGATTTGCTGAATAAGATCCAATGATATAAACTAATCACCTGACTGTGATAGATGAGTCTCTACTGTTCCTTATACTATTGTAGCCTCTTAAATAATCTGTCTCCTTATATTCACATACATGCTTCTACACTTATATTCACATACATTTGGATAAACAAAATACTTTATATTTATACCTTATCCAAACCAAATGCAACTGTAAGTCGGCTTCCATAAGATAAATTAATATCTAACAATATAAGCTAAGTCAGCCCAAAACTGTCGCTCGGGTCCAATGTTCCACTCGGGCAATATACTGGCACTCGGGCATTATACTGTCACTCGGGCAACATGCTAAACTCTGGCACTCGGGCTACTCTGTGTACTCAGGCTACTCTGATCACTTGGGTAATACTAATTACCATTGTCTGCTCGGTCGACACTGCCACTGCTCGGGTTACATAGTAACTGCTCGGGTTTCACTATTGGCTCGGTCAACACTATGATGACTAAGTGTTTTGGCACTAATTGACAATATGTCTTGCCATAAGGTCATCAATCTCCCCCTTTGGCATTAGTGACCAAAAACACTTATCATATCCGAAAATTGTTCCAAGTCGAAACTCCCCCTTACCACGTGCTTGGGTACTTGCTCGGGTTTTGACACCTGCTCTGCTACTCGGTTACAACTGACTCTGTTTTTGATTTTCCAAAATTGTTTTTGTAACTTTTATGTCTCTTCTCTATTTCTTTACTCTGTTCATTTATTTTCTTATATATATCTTCTCTATATACATTTCCCCCTTGTTTTTGACACAAATGCCAAAATGTATCTATATGGTAATACCAAAATAGGATAGGAAATCACTATGTACCTTCAAAATCTGAGACAAAGTATTGTCCCAATTATCCTGCAACACCTTTAGGACATGCAATTCAATCTGTAACTCTGCTGATAGCTCCATCATAAGCTCTGCAACTGAAAAGTTGTTATCATGAATTAGTGCCTTGGCATGAGCTAGACGTTTCTGCAATACATCCATATGTGGAAGAAGTTGGCTCTGCATAGCTGTGAGAGATTCTCTTGTCCTTGCTTCTTCCCTTAGCAATTCTGCTTGCATGTCAGTCAGATACTTAATTTTCACAAAATGTGCTAAACTTGAACTTGGGTTAACTGCCAACTGATTTGCACTTTCCTTCAGATCTGTATCTACTTTTGGCAACTTTGTCTTTATTTCCATTGTGAAGTTTGAAGTATCACTTAAATTTACAAATAATGAAGCAACATTATTTACTGTGGTTTCTAGAGAGCTAATGAGAGAATTTAGCTTTACTTGATCAATTGCAATCTTGCTTGCAACATTCTCTAGAACTTTGTTTTCAAAGTTCCTTTCTGCTTTTTGCAGCAGTTTTTCTTCACCACTTAATTTGTATTGAACTTGTGATCTATGTCTACAAGTTGATCTATAATAGAATCATTTTCTTTTACTGCTACTTCTAGTGCATCTAGGAATATACCTTTTATGTCTTCCAGCACTCTGTTCCTCTTCTTCTCTGCTTGGAGCTTCTTTTGTATAGCTCTTTTCTTCCATAGCTCCCCTAGTGTATCCATCTACTCCACTGCCAGATTGGATAGATCCCAATTTGGAATCACAATGTCTTCCTCAAGATCAATATCATCAGTGATTATTTCTTTTCCTTTTCCACCGTCCTTAGGATTGGGTGAAGGAACAATTTCCTTACCTTTTACACTATCATCCATATCCTTTCCTTCCTCGATCTTCTCCTCAGTATTCAGTTGGAATATATCATTAATATTTCTTGCACCAACTATAGTGTCTGAATCAAATGTAGCATTTATGCTCACTGAAGGAATGTCCACAGTTACCTTTTGTGACTCGGTCAGGCTTGGCCTAGTAGTAGGTGGAGCCTGGTGCTTGGATCCTACTAGTTCAGATGTTGATTCAGTAGACTTGTCTTTGCTTGGAGATAGAATGATATGTATAGGTGATTGGGGCAGAGATGCCAATACCTCTACTGATATCTGCTCTGCATTGGATGCTTCAATGGATTCTACCTCAGGTAAATCTGCATCATTAGTCTTTTCCTTGTGTTCTGTACTCGGTACTTCAGTCTTGTCTTCTTCTTTGATTTCAAAGACTGTCTTCCATATGTTTGTAGCTGCCAGCACCACATCCTCTATCTTCTTGTTCAATATCTGGAAGGTCCTGAATCTTGGAGTGTGATTGCTTTCATATTGGGTCATGGCCTCTTTGACCTCTTTGTTTTTCATGGTAGGCATGACTTGCCTCAATGTCTGTTCTCTAATGTCTTTCTCTGTTCAGACAACATTGCTCCAGGGAACAGATATTGCCTTGAATAGGTCTTCAGACATGTGGCTCTTCAGTTCAGATGGATCATACTTCCATCTAGTCATCTTCTCTACAACTGCTTCCTCAATTTGCTTCTGTTCATCCTTCGTTCTGGAAGCATAATTCAGAGATTTCAGAGAACTCATACCACTACCTTCTCTTAAGGCTTCAATTTTCTTCTTAAAGGTAGGTGGGGGCTTCTTGAAACTGATTTCATCTTCTTCATCTTCCTTAGGTAATATGAGTTTCCTTCTTGATTTTCTTGGTTTGCTGGTAGTGAGGACAGGGGTAGGGGCCTTAGGTGTTTTCTTGAGAACTAGCCTCTTTTTCTTCTTAGGAGGCTCCGCTTCTACCTCTTCCTCTTCCTTTTCAGATACATCATCTTCTATCTTGATTTCATCTTCTTTGCTTGCTGAGATAGAAGGTGAAGTCTTTCCATACTTCTTTCCAAATTGTTCTAGCCTCTTCTTTCCTCTTTTCAGAATCTTAGGAATCTCAATTTCTATTGAAATCCTGCTCTTGGCTTCTTCATATGTACCAAAGTAAGGTGCTTTTGGGTCAACAGGCTCATTCACAAGAGCTTCAATGATGTTCTTGGTTTCATCTATGTTAACCTCATATGCAAGAGGTTTCACCCATGCAACCCTAGGTTTGACTGCCTGTATATATACTTTATCATAGTCAACTAGGAAACAAACATCATCCTTATGGTCTTCAACCAATTGTTTAGGAATTCTATACCTATTCTGCATCTTTTGTCTGAATTCCTCAAAATATGCATCCATGATGCTCTCAAAATTGTCTCCTAATTCAGTTATGTACTCATTTATCTAATATATAATGGGTCTGTCTTTCTTCCAAGCAACTGTGCCTTTGGAAGGGAAAAACTTCATAATGTAAAAAGAATATGCAGATCAGAAGTGAACCAAACTTACATGGATTGGTCTTTGATGTCCGGATGCTTTCCATGTTCTTGCTCAATTGGATGAGTTGCAACTCGGCAAGGTCAAATGAGAGGTTGTTCTGGAACACCTTGTATGCCAAGTCCACGGCCTCACATGGTACGTTGTTAGGTTTGCTAGAGCTGTAGATTTTGTGAGCAATGACATGAATTCCAAACTTCAATTCCATGTCAGTTACTCCATTTAGTCTCATACCTCTGCCGTCCCACTCGGCAAGAGTCTTCTCAGCTAGAACATCCCGGGGTAGGGTTTCGGTAGCTTTAGACTTGTCCAGCATAGGATACCCTGTAACACGGTGTATCATTGATTTGGTAATCTTCACTGGTTGCTCCAGCCATAGCTGCATGTCGTCAACACGGCTCAGACTGAACCTAATCCACTTAACCTGGGAATTGTGGCATATGCATGATGTGAGTCAAACACTTGACTTCTAGATGTTTATGCTCTGGCTTCAGGTTTCCGGCTTCACAGAGTTTATCATAAGCATTCTTCATTTCCAATGTTCCAAGTTATTGAATTGTGCAATGATAGAAGGCTCGGATGTCATTGATCAACATCACCCTTGGAGGAATTAGGGAATGAGCTCCCATCGGGTCTATCTCCTCTGCAACTGCTGGATGAAGCTTAAACTTAGGAGGTTCGAAGATTGCATTCCTGACCAACATCTCAGATCCTTTCTTAACCTTGGTGCTGGATGTAGATGCCATTATGCTCTAAGGTTCGATAAAACTTTGCAACTTAAGACTTTCGAATACAAATTCGCTCTGAATTGCTTAAGGCACTGAATCACTCTACAAACTGAAAGCTTTGTAAATAACAACACTTGCAATTCATCTTTTATAAGGGATTTTACTGTTGAGTTTTCATTAAATGCTCTGTACATGGTAGTTGGCATAGCTTGGAATGAAGCTCGGCGAACACTAACTTCAGTATCCTCGAAACCATATAACCCGACTTAACTCGGTTAAGCTTGTGTAACTCGGGTGATACAGAGATCCTGACTCGGTTAAAACACAATGTGTCCTAGTGCATCAATATGCTGATTTGGACTTGCTAGCATGTCTGGAACTGATGTAGGATGGCTTGTATGCACAATTCCAATAGTCTCCTTGCTTATTTATTCGGAGATGGTAGATCCACCCAATTCACTGCTTTGGGTGCCATTCGATCCTTCATTGTTTTGATCTGAATTTTCAGAGGATTTCCTTACCCACTGCTGACTCATCTGAGTTCTGATTTCTGAGATCTTTGCTTTGCCTTTCTCAAAACCAGTATCCACTTTTTCTCTATTCATGCAATTCTTGCTTCGATGACCGAGTTGTTTACATACATAACATCTCTTAGTAGGATTCCTTTTTCTGAGGTGAGTCTTTACACAATTTGCACCAATATGCCCATATTCAACACAGTGATAACATCTATTCCATGTGTTGTAATCCCAACCAAAAATTGCCTTAGCTAGTTGTTTAGTAGGGTTCCATTTCTTAGTTCTGCACTCGGAGGATTTGTGACCTCGTTTGTTACAATTGAAACATTTTCCTTCAAACTTAGTTTTCTCAGTACATTCACTTGCCCTATGTCCATGTTTATTGCATCTGTAGCATTTACCATTAAACTTTGATTTCCCATTGCTCCAACACTTGTTTGCTGTGTGTCCTAACTTCCCACAATGATTACAAGTAGGTTTGCTATTCTTTTGAGTTCCTTGCTGTGAGGATTCACCTTGTTCAGTATAACCTAATCCAGTTTGTCCATGATGTCTGAGTTGATTTTGCTCTGTCAACTGATCCATGCTTACCTGTGAATTCATCATGCTCTCATTGGTTTGTCTTTCAGTATTGAGATCATTCTGCAGTCTTTCATTTTCTGTCCTCAGATTGATAACTTCTTGATTTGTTGATTTATCATATCTGCTTGCTGAAGTGACAAATGATGGATTTCATTTTCTTTTTCTTCTAATCTTGTACTCAGCAATCTTTTATCTTCTTGTGCCATTTCTCTGTCATTTTCTGCTTGGCTCGTTTGTTCTATGACTTCACATATTCTGACTGAATGAATTTCTTGTTCTCTTTTCAATTTTTTGACTTCTTCATGTAGATTGAGATTCTTTGCAAGTAGGTCTTCAATTGCTGTATCTGCTTCTTCGGAACTTCTTTCTTTGCATAAGTCTTCAATTCTTTCTTCTATGTAATTTTTGTCACTCGTCTGCATTGCTAAATCTTTTCTTCTTTTTAGGGAAAGAGAGAGCTGCTCCTTGAGTTTTCTGATATGATCCATGGCCACTTGTAGATCTATCTTTTCATTTTCAATGACTTTCTCCAGTTTGTATATTTCCATTGCCTCTGATCTTTGCTCAAGCTTTTAAACTTCTGTTAAGAGAACCTTTGGCTCTGATACCAATTGTTGGAAATATGTAGAGTTAAGGTGACTGAGAGGGGGGGGGGGGGAATCAGG
>MU227157.1:1415389-1462059 GCA_018584345.1 Thuja plicata
CAAATAGAAAGTAAAACTGGGGTGGGGATGGTACCCACAAGATTTATTATTGCAGTATAAATTTAGCCTGTTAAAGCTTACAATTGACCACTTCTAATGGCCTGCCCTGTTAGGAGCAATAAGGACTGTTAGGTCCACCTTGTGAGAGGATTTAATACAATACAAACAAGTAATGCAACTCTGTTAGGAGATTTATAAAGGACTGTTAGGTCCACCTTGTTAGAGGATTTTGCTGATGCACCTGTTAGGATGAACCGGTAGATGATCTTCAATGCAATTCTAATTTGCTGAATAAGATCCAATGATATAAACTAATCACTTGACTGTGATAGATGAGTCTCTGTTGTTCCTTATACTGTTGTAGCCTCTTAAATAATTTGTCTCCTTATATTCACATACATGCTTCTACACTTATATTCACATACATTTGGATAAACAAAATACTTTATATTTATACCTTATGCAAACCAAAGGCAACTGTAAGTCGGCTTCCATAAGATAAATTAATATCTAACAATATAAGCTAAGTCGACCCAAAATTGTTACTCGGGTCCAATGTTCCACTCGGGCAATATACTGGCACTCGGGCAACATGCTAACCTCTGGCACTTGGGCTACTCTGTGTACTCGGGCTTCTCTGATCACTCGGGTAATACTGATTACCATTGTCTGCTCGGTCGACACTGCCACTGCTCGGGTTACATAGTAACTACTCGGGTTTCACTGTTGGCTCGGTCAACACTGTGATGACTAAGTGTTTTGGCACTAATTGACAATATGTCTTGCCATAAGGTCATCAGATTATTCATGATGGTGACTAGGCACAATTCCCAAGGATTAATTACATATTTATTAATTACCACCATGGCATTTCCTAGGTGTAATAACAATATAACTTAAAGTGTGGCCCCGTCATTAGTCATAATGTATAATTAATTACATTGCAAATAAACTTCAGCTTTTTGGGCTAATATTAATTATTTATTCATTCCCTTACTATTCAATTAATTTTCTAGGCTCTGGGAATTAAGTGTCCAAACTTATAATTTTAAGCTTTTTTCCCTCCTTGTACTTAATTATTCATTTTATATCCTTATTAATTCCTTGGCTCCATATTGGGGACATTACAAGTCTTCCCACTCTGAGATTGCTTGCCCCAAGCAATCACCACAATCAAATTGGATTAGGATCAAGAACACCATTTAATTCCTGGATCCCCAAAAAGTCTTGGTGCATCTTCTTCGAATCTCCATTGCTCTAAACTGATGTAAACATGATAAGACCCAAGACTATGAAGCACACTGCCATAATCCCAATGTAGTATTGCCTCAAACCAAACCACACATCATAGCAACCTTTAAGTACTCTTGTGGGTGAAGAATTGAGTCAAAAAAGTGCAAAACCACTATTATAAGTCGGAACAATGTTTGTATATGACCCCACATGAGTATCCCTATACGCAGATGAATCTAGATCAGCAATGTCATCAAGCATATTGACTACAGCAAGGTCTGGTTCAAGGGGTGAATCCACAAAATTTGTACAATGACAATGTAATTCTTTGGCTACCGAGGAATTTTCCGAGTGTATGCCTTTATTAAGCCCCATTGCCAAGCATGGAGTACCATCATATGAAGATATTATATCGCTGCCAACGCCATGTATCAAGGCTGCCATGTCAAGAGGATAAGAGATATGTTGCTGTTGTCATTAATGGAATAATCTGATTTATCCCCTTGCACCCAAAACACCCATGTAAGTTTGCATACACTTGGCTGCCACAAATTGTGGGTTAATGCTTTTGGTAGCTCTCAACACAATTTGTTTACCTTCACGAGTAAACTCAAGCTCCATGGTGTTGAAGTCTGTGATGTGTCTTCGAAGAGACTTCAACCATGGTACTCCCACACTATTTCAGTACCCCCAATACCAACAACATAGAACTCATCATTAAATGTATAGTAATCTAATTGTATGCTCAACCTTGGTATTCTTCTTGTGCAACTGTGTTTGGATCCATCTGCCAACATGACGCTGAATCCAGAGAAATTCTCTACTTGTAGTCCTTCGTTGACTACAAAGTTCTCATCAATAAAGTTATGTGTAGCATTCCTGTCCACCATACACATAACTCCATGTCCTTTGACAATCCCTTTTAGTACAAAATGATGATCTCTAGAACCACTGTATAGGGACGCAAGGGTACCTTGCACCTTGTCATCATACTCACTATCCTCATCGCTGTCCACATCAGAAATCACCTCAATAAGATATGCCTTACCCTTACCAAGACACCTATGTCCTGCTTCCCAAGGTTCTTTGCAATTAAAACAAAGATTCCCTCTTCTTAGCTAATTTCTTGACTCTTTTTCTACCTTAGGAGTCGTGACTTGGGCTGATTTGGGGCCTTCACATCTGATTCATCGTCTGATTTCTAATTCCTGAAGTTCTTGTTTGGCTGAGAAGAAGGTGTGACCTCAAGATCAAGAGGTAACCCAATAGCGTCATCTAGTTTATTAGGCCAAGGAGCCTTGACCAATCCCTTCAATCTGTCATTCAATCCTTCTACAAAGAGCATTGTGACCCGCCTCTATGGCATGCCAGAGACCATAACTGAGACCTTCTGAATGTAATGTACCGAATGGCACACCTCAACGGTAGCATACTTCCACTATATTAGTCAGCACACTGCCATCGTACCAGTGAGCACACTGCCACTGTACCAAACTCAATCCTCACATGGCACTACACCCTTTACGGTTTGGAAGATGAAATGGCCTAGATTGTAGTTATTAAATATTATAGAATGTGCATGCAATAAATGAGCACACTCCAATGATGGACTGAATCGACAAGAATTGAATATTTGTATTGTCAGATTATGAAGATATTTCTTAGATTACATCAAAGTAGGTCTTCAACGGAAGGCTTCACTGATTCAGACCAATAGACATAATAGGGTGAGGAGTGACTCCCACCGAAACTCCAAATACAGAATAGGGAGGGTCTTGCACCTCCGAAACTGCAACAGTGCTGAACTCCAACTGGAATTCACAAATACAAAGGAAACATAAAATTCACTACACTTACAACAATGCCAAACTCGGCCATATAAATGGGCTCCGGTAAATTTCTTGAAGGGTTACAAACGGGTCGAAAGGACCTAATATTCTATAACTAATAAATAAAAACGAGCCCATAAGATATTATTTTAATTTCGAGGCCACTCAAATAATTAAATTAATTTGAGTTATTTAATTATTTCAGGGACATTATAGTCCCTCCAGACCCAATAATTGCTTGCCCTCAAGCAATTGCAGGCTTGGATGCTCTAAGATCTGTTCGCTTTCCCATGTGGCATCTTCAATCGGCAGGTCCTTCCATCGAACTAGGTATTCCCTGATGGTGCGTGACCTCAGCTTCCTCTCTTTGACATCAATGATCTCTGTAGGCTCTAGAATAAGTTTTCCTTCTTCATCAATAGGTGGAAGTTCCTCGGAAATCGTGACAGGCTGACCAACCACTTTCTTGAAGCATGAAACATGAAAGATGTAAATTCGACTCCCTTCTGGAAGTTCCAACTTGTAGGCAACATCTCCCACTCTTCATACCACCCTGTAGGGCCCATAGAATCGAGGCTTCAACTTCTCGGCTCCACTTTTCTTCAAGGAAGATTGTCTGTACAACCATAGTCAGAGGTGTACCAGATCTCCTTCCTCAAAACTCCGTTCAATCCCGTGCCTATCAGCATACATATTTTGCTGATTCTGAGCCATCTGGAGGTTATCATTGAGAGACCGAAGGATATCCAAACTCTCCCGCAACTAGCCTTGGCCCTTGGTGCACGACTGTCGTCTAATGCTTGATCAACAAATGACGAAGGCTCATAACCATAAAGTGCCTTAAATGGTGACATACCTATTGATATATGATAGGTAGTGTTGTAACAATGCTCTCCTAAATGAAGCCAATGGATCAACGCGTTTTGCTGTGCTGAAACGTAGTTCCTCAGGTAGCCCTCCAACCACTTGTTCACAATCTCCATCTGACCATCCGTCTGCGGGTGGTAACTTGTGCACGGTGACAACTCCGTACTTGCCAAGTGAAAAAGTTCCATCCAAAAAGTGTTGAGGAAGCGACTATCCTTGTCACTGACTATGTTTGGTGGAAGACCATGCAAGTGGAACACCTCTCGGAAAAACAACTCAGCCACTTGAGCTGCCTGAAAGCCTATGGGATTGGCAAAGAAATGGGCATATTTGGTCAAACGATCCATCATGACACAAATGCAATCCTTCCCCTGCACCTTGGGGAGTCTAGTGATGAAATCCATCGAGATGCTTTCCCATTTTTGATTGGGTATTGGCAAAGGTTGAAGTAGCCCAACAAGTGGGGTATGCTCGGATTTGTTCTATTGGTAAGTGGTACATTCTCTCACGTACTGTAGTACATAATCTTTGAGGGCCTTCCAAGCGAACCTCTCCTGTATTTGTCTATAGGTCTTGAGGTACCCTGGGTGTCCTTCCAGAGGTGAGTCATGAACTTCCCTCAAAACCCTCTCCTTCATCTTTGATTTAGGTACCAAATAGATTCTATCCTTGTAGTAGATGACGTTGTCAACCACCTTGTACTTGTCATCCTGTATTTGACCATCCATCAATTGGCACGCAAAAGTATTCTTGGAGTACTCAACCAACAAATGGGCCTTCCAATCCGCCGAAATATGTGACAATGAACATATGGCAGGTCTTCTTGACAGGGCGTCCCCCTTCACGTAGTCAATGTCAAAATTGTATGCTTGGATTTTGCTCACCCATTTCTGTTGCCGCCCGTTCAAGTGCTGCTCCAGAAAATATCTCAGACTATTGTGGTCAGTTCGCACAACAAATTTTGCTCCAACGAGGTACAGCCGAAACTTGGCCAGTGCATGCATGATGGGGAGCATCTCCTTATCATAGATTGAGTACAGTCGTTCAGCTCTTGAAAGTTTCTGACTGTCAAATGTGATGGGGTGACAGTCTTGCATTAATACTGCTTTAATGCCTTCTCTGACGCGTCGCACTCCAAGACGAAGGATTGTGTGAAATCTGGTAGTGCCAGTACCGGACACATACTCACGACCTCCTTTAATTTTTCGAAGGCTTGTTGTGCCCGCTCATCCCAATGGAAAGCTCCCCTCTTTGGCAGGTCTGTCAGTGGTGCCTCTAGCTGTGAGAATCCTTTCACAAATCTTTTGTTATAACTCCATAGTTCGAAGAACCCACACAACTCTCTGAGTGTCCTGGGTGGGGCCAGTCAAGAATTGCATGAATCTTTTCCTGGTGCACTTGAACTCCTCGAGCATTGATGACGTGAGCCAAGTACAAAATCACTGTCATCCCAAATTCACATTTGAACCTCTTTGCGAATAGCATGTGTGACTCCATGATTCCTAACACATTGTCCAGATGTTATTCCCACGTCTTGTTGTAAATGAGTATGTTGTCAAAGAATACCAGGAAAAACTTACGTAGCTGCTTGTTAAAGATGTGGTTCATGCAGGATTGGAAAGTGGCCGGAGCATTGGTCAATCCAAATGGCTGACCAAGAACTCATAGTGTTCGTAGTGGCAACAAAATGCTGTCTTCTGGACATCTTGCTCCCTCATGCGAATTTGGTGGTAGCCAGAGCGAAGATCAATCTTGGAGAAGTAGACCGCTCCATGTAGTTCATCCAACAGTTCATTGATCCTGGGAATAGGGTATCTATTCTTGCTGGTCTTCTCGTTCAACGCTCGGTAGTCGACGCACATCCTGAGAGTCCCATCCTTTTTCTTCACCAACACTATCGAGGATGCAAAGGGACTGAAGTTGGGTCTTATCCATCCTTTGTCAAGGAGTTCCTAGATCGTCTTTTCTATCTCTTCTTTGAACTTCTTGGGACGACGATAGGGTGTAGTGATAACAGGGTTGGCTCCCTTCTCCAGCTCGATGGTGTGCTCAAAACCTCTATGCGGGGGTATAGCAGGTGGAATATCTGCGAAAACCAAGTTGTGCCTGCCCAACACTGCTTGAAGCTCATCATCATGGTAGTAGATTTGTGGCCCAATCAAAGGTTTGGTCAAGACCAAACATTCCGCTCCCAGAGGACATTATCGTGTCTGAAAATTGCTTCCATCTGTTTTGCCGAAATCTCCCTCATACCTCCTTTTGACATTCCTCTCAGTACCACCTTCTTGCCATCCACTTCGAATGATAAATCCATTCTCTTGAAACTGTGTGTACTGGTTGAGAGTTTTCATCCATTGAATTGCCAATATGGCATCCGTATCATCGAGATCTACCACAAAGAAATCATCTGTTACCGTGTAGTTTCCCTTGGTAATACTCAGTTGCGGAACCAGATGAGTATATGATAGTAGATTTCCTCCCGCTACCTTGACTTCAAACCCCTCATGCTCCTCCATATGCAGACCCCTCCTGATGAGTTGATGAAGTTGAGAGTGGCCCTGCTGTCCGACATGACTAGGATCCGCTATCCCTGGAGCGTACCATGAACCCGAAACATAGTGCACCTTGGAGTGCAACCACTACTGCAATGACGCCCCCTCTCTGTACCAGTGTAGCAATTTTCTCTCCATTAGCCTCTTCTTTTTCCTGCGACTCAGATTCTTCATTTTCCTCCTCGCTGTCTGATGCCACTTCAATGTAATGGATCTTTCCTTTGCCTAAGCATCGGTGACCTGATTCCCACGACTCCTTGCATGTGTAATGGAGCTTTCTCCTCCTAAGTTTTGCCTTGTTGCCTCATCCAATGATGGTTTCTTCGGGTATGATTTTCTATCTTTCTCCTTCGGTGTGAGGGGTGGTTTGGAATGCGTGTAACTCTTGGTAGAAGAAGATGAAGTAGCCATGTCACACGCCTTCTTAATCGCTTGGGTGAGTGTGTTGGGGTTAAACCCTTTGACCCAACTTTTCAAGGGCTCTATCAATCCATCCATAAATAATACAACCAGTCTCCTCTCCGAGATGTCTGTAACCAGTACAAACAACCTCTGAAATTCTGTGATTTAACTCTCCACTGATCCCGACTGACTCAGTTGAGCCAACTCCTTGAAGTTGAGTTCTGGATCCTTCCCGTCAAAGCGATCTATAAGTGTCTTCGTGAAATCGACATACGAGGTTACCCGATCGTGACCAAGGGTAACCATCCCATGGTGCCACCACCATTCATGAGCGATCCCTTCGAGGTGAAGTGCTGCAAATTTGATTGCCTCATCCCCCGACACTGGGTTGAGCTGGAAGTAGGTGTCTGCTTTCTGTATCCATGCTCGTGCTGATGTTGTCTTGGACCCATCAAAGGATGATAGATTTAGCTTGCCAATCTTTCGTTTCATGTCATCGTTGTAATAGCCACGACACTTGTTGTCCGAATATTTCATTCGTAGATCTGCATAATCCTTGAAGGATATATCTCCCTCAAGATCAACATCCCTCCAATCCTGTCTTAGCTGCTCCTGCATCTCCTAGAAAGTGGGCTCTCAATCTCTGCGAGGTGCTTCTGTTCTTTGGGGAAATGTCGGCATCATCGACCGAGAATGTGAGCGCTATGTGTTTTCCCTTCCAGTGATCGAATTTTCACCATGTCCATTATGGTCTCCATTTGTTCTACCTTCTGCCAATCGTCGCATTGTCTTCTCCATGAGATGTTGTCGTTGTTCCCCTCTGACCATGGCTTCGTTGAGCTGAGCTTGGCTTCTGGTTAACTCCCTGAACAATGTCGTGGTTTCAGCATTAGGTTCTTGTGGGTCCCCCATTCTGTCTGCAGAATAGTAACTCCTGGTATATACTATGAACTCGTTTCGCATCCACTACCCCATAGGCTGGCAGAATCACTAGCTCTGATACCAATGTAATGTACTGAATGACACACCTCAACGGTAGTACACTTCCACTGTACTAGTTAGCACACTGCCATCGTACCACACTCAATCCTCACATGGAACTACTACTGTACGGTCTGGAAGATGAAATAGCCCAGATCGGAGTTATTAAATATTATAGAATGCACATTCAATAAATGAACACACTCCAATGATGGATTGAATCAACAAGGACCAAATATTTGTATTGTCAGATTATGAAGATATTTCTTAGATTACATCAAAGTAGGTCTTCAACGGAAGACTTCACCGATTTAGACCAACAGACATAATAGGGTGAGGAGTGACTCCCACCAAAACTGCAAATACAAAATAGGGAGGGTCTTGCACCTCCGAAACTACAACACTGCTGAACTCCAACTGGAATTCGCAAATACAAAGGAAATATAAAATTCACAGTACCTACAACAATGCCAAACTCGGCCATATAAATGGGCTCCGGGAAGTTTCTCGAAGGGTTACAAACGGGCAAACACGACCTAATATTCTATAACTAATAAATAAAAACGGGCCCGTATAATATTATTTTAATTTCGGGGCCACTCAAATAATTAAATTAATGAGTTATTTAATTATTTCGGGGACATTACATTGAAATTCATCAATGTAAGTCTCCAAGTGTCCCACTTGCTTCAATTGAGCCGAATCTCTGTAATAAGCCTTAATGTCCTTCGTGTCAAAACATGCAACCAACCTGTTGACAAACTGCTCATATGAATGTATCAAGTCGTGGTCCTGTGACACTAACCCACGGTGCCACCAGTCATATGCCATACCCTCCAAATGTATCGTAGCAAATTGTATGGCCTTGTCCTCCTCCATAGGCTTAAGCGACAAGAATGTGGCAAGTTTGTGCACCCAGGACTTGGCACTAACCTTCCCGCTTCCATCAAATGTGGGCAAAGAGACCCTATTTAAAGCCTTCTTGAATTCTTTAGGCTGAGTGCCTTGCCTGGTTGGCCCTCTAGGTCTCCTTTTTTGTTTCTCCGGGTGGAATCTAGCTTTATCCCTTTGCTGGTTCATGAATTGATTTAAATTTATTAGCTGCCTAACATCAGACGGAAGCATTCTATACTCATCATGTGCTACCATAATATCATCAGTAATGTGAGTTTCTTGCTCTACCTCTGGAACCACTTCTTCTTCAACTTTCCTTGGCAAGAACACAGGTCTAAAAGGTCGATCAGATCTGGTGTCCTCTGTCCTAACAGCATTAGAGGCTGTCTTGATATGGTGCTCAATCCCGACATCACTTCTATCTTCATCCTGATCTTGTGCATGCGGCTGTTTGACCCTTAGATTTCCGATTGCAGTAAGAAGTTGTTGCTGTGACTGCATAAACATTTGCATCATCTATTGTTGCTGCTGTGCCATTTGTGCCATTACGCCTTGAAGGCTTGGTTGACCATTTTGACCATCATTTCTCTGTTCCGCTATGTTGCCTGGATCAATCAAGGGATTCACTTCTTCTTCCCACTGTTGTTCGACCCTACTCCTGGTGAAGTATCTATGTGATCCTGACCCTCTGGAGTGCATAGAACCAATTCAATCTGACATGCAAGAAACATGAAACCATAAAATCTGACATGCAGCTGAAAAGGCTGACAGGCAACTGAAACCCTCACAGGCTGGTAGGTTCATTGCGCTTTGATACCACTGAAAAATCCTTGCTAGAGAATTTTTTGCTAATAACAGATATAAACAAACAGCCAAACCAAGAGATATTTCATTCCATGAAATTTTCACAAAATTACAGGCTGATCGGTGAGGTATTTGTTTGCATGCAACAAAGATTCTTAATTCCTAGACTATCAAGTAAAACTTCAACCAGAGACAACATAAAATGTCCAGTATTGAATACAAGGCATACCAACATTGCATCAGGTTCAGATTACAATCTTTGACAAAAGCTAATATGACCCGTATGTTGAAAATGGCTCTCACTGTTTGAACTGCTCCTGTTGATGTCGGCTGCTCTGAATTAGCAGCAATGATAGCCCTTGTACTGAGCACTGTAGGTCTTTTACCAGGCTGAGGCAGTGATACCAATCAGACTAACAATTTTGCTTCTGTCTGCCGGAGCTTCAGCTCTAGTGATAGAACCCTTGAATAGATTTATTGATTCCAGAAAAGAACAGACTGCTGTTGCAGACCTGGCTACATCCAGAACTGCTGGTAACAGGGGTTTCGTCTTGTTTGCGTACCAAATTGCAGAGAACTCATAAATCGACCAAGAAAAACATAATGACCAAAGAATGAATCTTTTGAAGGCATCGATCTTCTTTATAATAACCCAAGCCCTTCCAAAAAGCTTCGATTCTTCTAGATTATTCATGATGGCAACTAGGCACAATTTCCAAGGTTTAATTACATATTTATTAATTACCACCATGGCACTTCCTAGGTGTACCGTGTAATAACATTATAACTTAAAGTGGGGCCCCATCATTAGTCATAATGAATAATTAAATATATTGCAAATAAACTAAGAACTTTAGCTTTTTGGGCTAATATTTAATTATTCTTTCATTCCCTTATTATTCAATTAATTTTCTAGCCTTAAGGAATTAAGTGTCCAAACTTATAATTTAAGCTTTCTTCCCTCGTACATAATTATTCATTTTATACCCTTATTAATTCCTTGGCTCCATATCGGGGACATTACAGCTTTGCATTGATTAGCAAGGAAGAATATACAAGACAGGTACATCATGGTTCCAACTAAGCCAGGTATGTAAGTGGAACCCAATCCATATGTGCTCAATCTTTTGCAAAGCCCTATAACCAACCATATTTCTTGGTTCTGATCAGTTATACTGCAAAAACATCAAATGTACTATAACTCGAGCATCAATTACTCTATTTAAATTAAACATGATGCTCATACACTTACGAGTCTCATTTAACAAGTGTGCATTGTACAGAAACATACAAGTTGAGATTTTGCTTTGGAAAATGAAATTACAACAAAATTACCGTGTAGATAGCTAAAACATATAGTAGCTATAGTTACATTATAGTTGGGAGAAGTCATCTTCTGTTACTCTTACAAATGTGTTTCCTTGTGACATCTGTTTTCTCTTGCCTATATTCTAAGCATAATTTTTACACAGATAATTCAAAATTTAAATGGAATTTGTTGGGTCTTAAAGTCACTGCTCACACTCTTAGAGGAATCAATCCAATGTATTCTTGTCCCCAAGGTTGTTACTAGACCAAAGACTAACCTACTGCACATAAAATCTCTTTTAAGATGATAAGAATATTATTACACAAATGCAAGATGGAGGTATGCAAAACATGATTTCATAGGATAAGAACTCTTATGGCTTGTTATAGATGCTTCCTGGGATGAATCACTGAATTATAAGGTGCTTATATACTACTAACCTACCCCAAACCTATTGCTACAAGATGTTTTTTGTTTGAGAGATGGTTGATTATAAACTTCCAAGACCAGTGCCTACTGCAGTGGGATACACAGTCACAATTTACCAAAAGAAACAACACATTGAAATCACAACAAAATATAAGCTATGCATATGCATACACCAAAGATATGATTTCAAATAACTGAACATACTTAATAAACCTCTCCAAACTATAGAAATCCATATGGAATATAGAAGAGATCATTACAAAGATTACTATGATTTAAAATGCTGCAACACTTATCAAATCCTTACTATAATCATATTAGAAAATGTGACAGGAGGAAACTCTAAGCTAGAATGCTGTCACAATTTTTCACGTGGAATTTCCCCAAAATATTTACAAATAAGTTAATAACCAAGGACACATTTGATTATAGACATCGGTTACAATGACCTTGTAATTTACAAAATGTGTTACACTGAAGGCAATTGGACCTGTAAGTTGTACTAGTTGATATCCTAGAGAATCATTGGCACTTACAGTTGCATGGCAATGTTGACATGATCAACCTCATGTTTGTAGAACAAATTGGTAATTATAGCTTTTTTCTTAGTTGCTTTGTCACTCGTGGGAATTCAGTGGAGAATAGGGCATTGATGTGACGTGCAAGAGAGAGAATCTCATGAAATCTGTTGAATGGGTGGTTTGGAGCTTTCATGAAGTTCATTTGCATTTGGTACTCGACCATCGCACTCATGGAAAACTGGATTTCTTCTTCATCCCCTATTAAAATTGTATGCAAATCTGCACCCTCAGGATGGACAACTATTTTTAGGTAGGAAAATCCTGTAAGAGTAGTTGCAGCTGTCAAATGTAGTTATTGATTGTGTTTTGGGATGATGAAGTGAGTGACAGAGGGAATGTGGGAAAAGATGGAAGGATGGGAGGTGCAAAGCTTCATTGTGTGATTTGAGGTGAGAACTTGACATGAGGATGAAAATCTGGAAGTCCGTTGAAACTTTGCAAATGGATGAAAATGAGCAAATGAATTGATTTGGAAAAAATGTGGGGAAAAGATGAAGAACCAAAGGCCAAAATAGGACTTTGCAATGGAAGTTCAAAAGTCCACTGAAAGTCTGTAAGAAAAGGATTGTGGAGGGAATGTGGGAAAAGATGGAAGGATGGCAGGTGTGAGGTTTCATTACGGGATTGGAGGTGTTAATTGAAACTCCGCAAATGGATAAAAATGAGCAAGTGAAATGATTTGGAAGAAATGTGGGAAAAGATGCATAACCGGAGGTTAGGATAGGATGCTTGGATGGAATGGAAGAATGGAAATCTGAAAGTCAGCTTGAACTTAACATAGGAAAAAACAAACAACAAAAGCATTGAAATACTTAATGGGAATTCAATGCCAAACTGGAAGGATCAGAAATGGAAGTAGAACTAGAGGAAGTCTGGACGTGTAGCAAGATTCCTGAAAAATGGAATTGGAAGGGTGGGTTGTAGGAATTGGGAACGGAGAATGATTAGAGGTTGGGAGGAAGAAGGGAATACGAAGAAGTCTGGATGAACTCCACAACTACACAAAAAAGAGAAGAGGGGGAAGGAATGAGTGAACAGGAGAATGCATATATGTGGAAGAGGATGGGAAGTTGCAAATGGGAAGAAATTCAGACAAACCTTTCAAGTTCACAAAGAACATGCAACTTGATCGGAAGTTGGTAATGGGAGAATGCTGGGAAGTATAAAAGGATGAGAGGTTGGGAAAAGGAGATATGAAGGAAGAGGAAAAGGATAATGTATCTGATAGACTTAGCTGGATTTCCATGTGGGACTGGCAGTCAAGACAAGATGCTAGGTGATTGGAAGAAGTTTTGTGGTTCACTGAAACTCTGCAACTTTGTAGAAACTAGAAACTGAGGAAAATGACCGAAACCTTTGCAAACTTAGACTTTTTATGGACTTTTGCAACTCCTAGCAATTGATAGGAGCACGGGGGATGGCGAGGAAAAACAATTAGGCAGTTCTGACCAAGAGGGACCTGTTTAAATATTTCTTAGATTGGCTATAGATGATGGGCAAAGCGAGGTCTAATGCACAGAGGGGCTGGAACTTAAGCAATTTTTTTGCACTGTCAGATTGAGTCCCAACAAATTTAATATAACATCAAATCTTTGGTCTGGGCTACAGAGTAGTGGTTAAGTTTTATGTTCATTTCATCTCAAAAGGTCTTTATTGAATTGAGTTTTTTTTTTAACCTCAAGTTACAAACTTTATTGCACAATGAATTGAGTATATTTTTCTGCCAAGGTACATGCCTCTAAGATCTCCGTTGGAAATTTCAGGGCTTACTTTTGCTGTATATTCTCAGTTCACATGACCCTTTGTGTTTGCATTGTCCTTCACTACCTTTTCGGAGGGTGTTTTGAAATTTTCTTGTCATTTTGATATATGTGAGTATATAGAGCATGTAGTGCAAGAAACATTATTCAAGATCATTTGGCGCTTATGAGCAATCTAGACTTGCAACCCACATTGTTCATAAGTTGCATTATTCGTAATTTCTTTGAATGATTTTGAGCCTTTAACTTTCCAAACTTTCCAAACTTTTAAAGCACAATAAGTGGCATTATCTGCAAAAGCATTTACACCTTTTGGTACATTGACAGAGATTTTGATGTCTCTTCCCACAATCTTCTTACATTGATTGTTATTCTTTGTTGGAAGTCAACTTTAGTTTCTCATCATAGGCATTATGAATTCTCAACTAATATCACCTTTATTTTTCCTGGTATGTTTTGCATTATTTGTTCTTTTAGTTATCTTCATATGAGGTCAGTTATTCTCAGTTCAGCTGTTAACAGTTATGTACATAACACTAAAAGTATCATGAATCAGTATCACTAAAACTTTATTGTCAACAGCAGTAAATTTCAGGGATATAGTTCAATTTGTGTGGTCAATTTTGAACAAAAATGCTGCTGGTGCATGTCTTGATGAGGCCTTGCGTGGTTATCTTAAGGGATTCTTTGCTTTTCAAACAACACATTGCTTCCTTTAGTCTTTGTAATGTGAAGTATAGTGCTTTCAGACTGTATTGTATAAGAGATGCTGTCATGATGTTATGGACGACTATTGCTATGATTTCGCTTAGCTGGTAGCCTTGTTTTGATTCCTAATTTGTTACTGAGGGTTTGGTTGGGTACGCTTGTTTGCCTCTCATCATTCCTCTCTTGGTGTTGCTTGATTATTTTTATCAATGCAATCATCTTTTTATCAAAGAAAAAAAGGTGGTGGTTTACTTATAGTTATTTTACATCTTTGTCAACAATTAAAAATATTATTGTAATCTAGTAATGAATGCACTCATTAGATGCTAAAAAATTTACATTGAAACAATTTTCTGGTAGATACGTTATCTTAAGTTTTTGTTTGATTCTTCAGTAAATGGATATTTGGTGGGTGCTGCATTTGTTAATAGCTTTTTTTAGTGCCTGATAGAATGGTAGTTTGAGAAGATTTAAGAATAAATTCTTATAGCACTGAAGACATATTGCAAAGCGTTTTGGCAGTCAAAGTGAGATTTGAAAGTCTGGACAGCTTATATAGTATATTTACCAGCTATGAATATTTTCTGCCATGATAAAAACTTCTGTCATTCTTCCATCTGATTTGAGTTTTTTTTACATAAATATTTTGCTTTTATAATCGTCACTTGGAAATACTCTTTCTTTTTCTTTCCTGAAAAGCTTGCTTCTAAAACCATGTGTCCATTCCCTTGCATATCATTTAAAAATAATTCTAGTCTTTGATTTTCTTTTTGTGTACACTCCTTATACTTCAGGAAATAATATTTCTCGTGTACCCTTAAATTTTGTACTGTCATGATGAATGCAGGATGGAGTTTTCCTATTGCCCGGTTGCTGTGATCCATTTAATGAGAAAGCCCTGCGGGCATCACAAGGGGCATGCTTTCAGGTTCCAATTGCTACGGGCCTTTGGAGTCATCTGAAGATTCTTAGAGATCAATATCAAATGCATTTGTATGCAGCCCAACAGCTTAGCCATAAAACAAGTGAAGAGATAATTTCAAGACAAAATGTATCTTTTGAGAATGAAAAGACTTCAATCATCCATTCATCTCGAAATGGTTTGATGGTCACTGAAAGTGAAGATTGCAATGGAAATAATCCAACTCTACTGTCGCATGAACTTGTATCTGCTTTAGCAGATAAACCAGTGTGTCTAGTACTAGGCAGTGAGGGGAAAGGGCTGTCTCAACAAACAAAAAAGTTATGCAACCTTGTTGCAATACCCATGCCAGGTGGGTCTGAATCCCTCAACGTGTCAGTTGCTGGGGGCATCTTCTTGTTTCTGCTCCGAAGATGAACATAATGCAGATTTTCCTTGTTGGAACTAGGAAGTGAAAGAGTTTTCTACTTGCTGATTATGTTTAAAATCATAGAGAAGAAATTTGGTCGGCATGCACAAATTTCTAAATATGTAAGAAATGACATGCAGTCAAATGCCAGTCCACTGAAAGCTTTTCTCATGGGGTTAAGTTCAGCCATATTGAGTTAGGAGTTATCAAATTGGTGTCTGCAAGGGTTTCTCGCTCTGCGAAAGGGTTGTGCAGTTTGTATGAAAGCTGTGTAGGTTTCCTTCAATGCATCTATATATTCAGCATATTTTTGAAGAGTGGAATAAAGCTGCAACTCATTTCCCTATGTTTAATTTGTTGTGGGAGCTACAATCAGTAATTCGAAGTTGGGTGACATTAGTAAATCACAAAAATATTTATATAAAAGACTGTTCTCTTGTGAAGGTGAGAACTAAAAACTGGAGCATCTGTTTTGAAAATCCTTTATGCTTATTCAAGGAGAATACACAGCATGCCATCTGTTTTACTTTTTTCTTGTAGATTTGAATTCCACAGACCTTTATATCATTTTTTAACCCTTTTTTGGATTTATTAATTCTTGTTCATGTTAGTTTGTTGAATGTTGTATGGACTTAATGATTAATGCAATAGACTTAGTACTTCAATCGTTAATTAGTATAAGTTTTGAGTAATTAAAAGTAATGAATTAATTGGTTTTCAGTTTAATTTAGACATGTTTGTATCTATAATTATTATCTTATCGTATCAATTAGGTATAACAATCTTGTGTTGATCTGTACATGACAATTGGAATGCTTTTACAAGTGTCAGGGTTGCAACAAACTGGACCTAGCAACTTAGGTATAACAATCTTGTGTTGATCTGTACGTGACAATTGTAATGCTTTTACAAGTGTCAGGGTTGCAACAAACTGGACCTAGCAACTTAGGTATAACAATCTTGTGTTGATCTGTACATGACAATTGGAATGGTTTTACTGTTTTACAAGTGTCAGGGTTGCAACAAAGTGTACCTAGCAACTTATTTTGATAATAGTCCTCAAGCCTTTCAACGTCGCCTTTTATAACCATGAGATTGAGTGCAATATATAGATTTCAACTGTGAATTCCCTCGTTGAATGCAAGTTGTGTTTTTGCTTTGTAGCTGGACACTTTGCTCTAGAATGATAGTTGATTAGAACATTCACCCCCATAAACATTCCATAAAGCTATCACTAGTTGGCCGTTGGGTTTCCCAGTTCTATTGATTAAATATTGGAAACCCAGTTCCAGATATTCATACCCTTTCTCATTTAGTTCGATATAAAAATAATACAAACATATTTGACCATGCCAATGTATAATGTTGACAATGTTTGATATAAAAATAATACAAACATATTTGACCATGCCAATGTATAATGTTGGTCATCTTTACAATTACAAACACACACACACATGTAAAATCACCTTTAATTTTAAAAAATAAAATAAAAATGAAAAAAGGAATTAAAATAAAACAAAATTAGCTAGGTCGTGGCATTTTCCATCAATATTCTTCACACAGAATAGCACGTTTGTACACATATGCCAAAGCCAAAATTGCATACCATGACAAAATTTCATGTGATTTTCACTAGTTTGACCCTCAATCCGCCTTTGAAATGCTATAAAAATGTAAAAAGACCAGTGAGAACACATTGTGTTATGCGGATTTGTATTTTTGCAGTCGTGCCATTTGTGTGGAGAAGAGCTATAGCTACAACAAAGAGGGCAACCATTAATGGGGCTATGAGTAGATAGCCTAAATTAAAATAATGACATGGGTATGTAGAAGGGGAGTGTTTGTGCTATTAAGGAGGTACGGTGACCCTCCATTTATCATAAAATTGGCAGGTTGTGAAAGAAGATTGGTGCATAGGGCAGACCCCAAAGCCCCACGGATTCCATAAAACTACGTTTTGAGTAGAAACTGGGGTTGAAAGTAGAAAATGTGTGGAATTAGGTCGACTAGCTTTTTGGCAAGATTAGGAGGGCATTTGGAGGTTGGGTCTGATAGTTGTAGTATAATTTACTTTTAAGTTGGTGCGTTGTAGATCATTGAAACATGGAGAGCACAACATATAACACCACCATTTTTACGTGGAAAACCTAAAGCGGAAGAAACCACAGTGAGAATCAGTCACTATATAATAAACAATATATGATTGTTTTAGGCACACTACCAAGGAAGCATATTGCTGCCTAAAAGTCAACTTGCAGATACTGAAGATTATACTTTCTTTAGGACAAAATACAATACAAATAATAACAAGAAAAAATATTGATTGGATTGATTAGAAGTACACCCCTAAAATGTTGATTACAGTTTACTATTCATGTATTTGCTACTAATTTCATCTCTATAAATCCACCACAATCCACAATATCTCATGTGTAGCTACCTATTCTTTATTTGCATTACATACCATTGCATCTCTTTCTTTTCCAAAGGATATCTACTAATTTTTATTCATTGCAACACCAAAAACATCATAAAGGCAACCAAATTAGATGTAGCATTTAGCATGAAGACCATTAACCTAAAACTCTTTCTTCAAAGCAAGCAAAGGGAAGGGAAATGTATACAGTATCATATCATGAATATACAACCTTCTTCAAATCCGATATCTTTGCCATAGACATCACACGTCACCACAAGAACCAAAACACTTTGGGTTGGCCCTAAAATAACGAATTTGTTGAGTATGTCATCCACACAAGCCCAAAAGATAGTGCAAACCTCCAAAATCATTTTAGATACAAAACATACTATCACATGAACATAGCATAATTATATCATCAAAGCGCATCATCAAAACAACTGGCGAAAAGGAATGGAAAGCATTCTTGTACACTGTTACTCTATTATCTAATAAACAAATGCACATAACATTATATCCTCGAGTGCAAGGCAATTTCGACCACAAAAACTAAGATGTAGCATCAATAGACATCCATTTATAACATTCTCAAACTACAAGTGGAAATGTCTCAACGCTAAATGTGGAGCAATAACAACAACCAACCTGATAGACTGTTCACGGGAACTATCATACTTATACCCAAAAAACCCAAAACTATTTCCCAAGCTCTGGAAACATCCTGAGATCATCAGTTATACCTCATAACCGCATCTCCAACTATCTCTTCTAGTCTGTGGCATCATATGTATATATTGTGATAATATACTACTATGGGGAACCTGCAAAATACAACTATAAAGCATTGAATCTATCTTCCAAAGGCTAACAAGTTTGACATTAATCACAACAAAACAATCATATGTGCAACAATCTCCCCCTTTGTCAGCAATCTCCCCCGTTGTCATTGATTACAACATTTGTATAGCTTTGCATAATAAAAAATATCCCCAAAATACTTCTCCCCCTTTGACATCAAGGACAAAGGGTGCATTGAAAAACTCTGTACAAGATCTGAGTTGTCATACAATGCCTCCAAAAGAACATATATACAACCATTTCTTTAAATACATATATTTCTATCTCTGCAAATCATACGAACAAACACAAAAACTCCCTCTAACTTTGACAACTCCCCCTTAAGTAATGTATAATAGATAAATGCAACTAAAAACCAAAATTAGATCATATATCTCTGCCATAGCATATGTACAAAATCAAATTTGTCTTACCACAAAATAAAGAGCCTATTTTTGTTGACAAGATGGTATGGTAGTCCAACTTTATCTTTGTCTAAAGCATTTAATAATTTACAATAGAGGTAAAAAAAGTGCATTGGTATATTAGCTTCATGAGAAGTTGCTCTGCATTCTTCACATCTTCCAGAATATTGAATTCCCTTCCCAATATTTCATTTCCTTTAGAAATTTTCACCAAGGAGGCGAACTTCAAATTGACAACATCCTTTAGATGTTTGAACTGCCTTTTTATCATTGCCTTCTAAACATATAGAAGATCAAGCTTCTCATAGAGTTTTTCTATATTTGCTCGTGTTTGACAGTGTCACAAGTTGAGACTCAAAATATATAATATGATCTTGAATGGTTTAAGTGGAAATGGGCCATATTCTTTGGCAGAACTCATTCTGAGCAACAACTTCATTCATAAATTTGTTAGTCTTTAAGAATTACTTGCAACTAGGCATGTGTTATTGCACATCTATTAACTAAATTCTCTAATCTCTTATCTTCCATTTCCTTTTCTACATCCTTCCAAATAGTAACTTCGAAGGTAGAGTTATAGTGCTTGAAACCTTCAAGCAACATCGACAACTAGTCTGTACTGGACAAAGACTCATCTATTGGTGCTTTAGGAAGCCCTTCATGAAGCACCTCAACAACTTTATCTATCTCCTTACAACTATCCTTGTAAGACTGTATAAATTCTTTGCGAGTTGAGTAATGAAAGACATCACCCAATTGAAATTTGTGCAGGCGAGGAAATTGCTTAGGTGTACTTTTTCTTGAGAAATAGGAATGCACAGTACCTTTGTAGTAACGAAAGGTTCCAAATCCAATTGCAAGTTCAAAAAATCAAGAGCATAATCTCTGGAGCATCTGGAAGATTCACCAATCAACATTTCACTCACTCCCTCTTCACTGGTCTTTATTTCTTCTATCTTCTTCTTGAGAACCTTCATTTTTGCTAGTGTCTCTTTGCTCTTTTCTTTTTCTTCTTGATTCTTCTCCCCAATATTCTCTTCTTGTTGCTTCTCTAGACTTTGCTCCCTGTTAGGAGATTTCTTAGCTTCTTCATTCTTCTCTGGTACATCTTCATTAATATTTTTCTCGAGTATGTCATTTGTTCCATCTTCCAAAACATATATGTTTTCAAACACTTGTTCTTCTTCATTCGAACTAGTATTTGTCTTCTCCAAAGAAGACAAAAAATCCTTTGGTTTTTTTGTAACCAAGTCTTCAATAGCACTTACCTGGACATTTGGATTTCTTTATGGAGCAACATCAATAGGTGTATTATCTTTCAGAGGGGAGGAACACACTGATTGCATATTTTTCTGCAACTTCTTCTGTCATTTCCTATGTTTGCTTGACCAGGTGCTTCCAATCCTTTGTATCCTTACCCATGATAATTTTTACTCTTTCTTTTGTTCTGAATTGATTGCCAAGAATATGTTTTAACTTTGCTTTGTCTTCCTTAGATCATGAATTACATATTTTGCTCAAAACTTGTGACTTGAGATTGGTTTCCTTAACGAATGCATCCTTTCTTTTCTTAGTTAGAGCATCCATCAATCCTTGGGTCTGTTTGTTCTAAATATCATCTAGGCTAAGATTATAAACAATCATGTGTTGGATACTAGCCCTTTATATAGTTGTCTTGTCATTTGCAGAGGCATCATTATATAAACCTACAACCATGTCCAGACCATTGCGCTAACTAATTGCATCCACCAAACTATTCAAATCCACAGGTTGATACTCTGTACCAACCCAAGGCGTTTCTCCCCTCTTCTTCTTCTTTCTCTTATTTTCTTTCTTCCTTTCCATTTCCTTCTTTGCTTCTATTTCCATTTCCAATTCTTCCGTCAAAGGAGTTTTGGCTCTTTTCCTTCTTTCAAGAGGACGCTCTTCTTCTTCATCATCATCATCCACAATAATTCTTGGTATATTTCTGGTCCTCTTTTCTATCCTAAACTGATCCTCATCATCAGTACTACTACTGTTATCAACTTGTTCTATTTTAGGCTCTGGACTAGCCTTTTCCTTAGTAACCTTGTGCTTAGGTCTATGTTTTCTTTGATCACTTACTGCACCTTTGATAAGGGTTCCAAAGGAACTAATTTTCACAGGAGGAGAGGTTGAAGGAGATCTTGTTGTTCTTCTTTGTGGGGTACTAGAGGTACCTTTTTCTGGTAAGGCAAAGCCACAAGTCTCTGCAACTAGACACATTTCAATTTTGGTAAATAGATTCTCCATTCTTTTTCTAACTCTTTTTCGACCTTTTTAAAGGTCTGTTGTTTAATATCTCCACTGTAATACAGAATCTCTTTCCTTCCATATCAACTAGCAAGTCCAACAATATCTTGATGTTCTTCTTTGCATCTTCCTCATTGGTCTCACAAAGTAGTTCTAGAATCCATGCAATCCTGGGTTGACCCACCTTTATTAAACAATTATCTCTACTAACTAGAAAAGTAATAACATTGTTATATTTTCTGACTAGATCCAGGGACTCTATCCCTTTGCCACATCTTTCAAAAAACCTTGAACCTCCATAGAACAATTTTCTATATGCATCATCATCATGACTGATACTTCTAATATACCGTCTAATGTAAAGAATAATTAGGGAGGATTTTTCCCATACCTTAGCATTTATACCAAAAGTTCATTCATGAAGAAAAATGCCAAACATATAATAAGTGATCCATACCTAAATTGGTACTTGCTACCCCTTGTCTTCTTCAAAATTTCCATAAGTTGTTGTTAGAGCAGCTCGCAAAGATCAAATCTTTCTCTGTTGACCATCATTTGATGAGCTGCATATATTGGAGTCGCAGTCGCGGAACCCTTTTGAGTTTTGAAAAAAATTGTACCCTTACCCACTATGCAAACTTGACCCCCAGATTAATTATATTGTTCGCGATCAATGCTTTTCTATCATATTTGGCACTAGTAAGATCTTTGACTACATTAGTCTTCACATTCCTTAGAGCAGGCAATGAACTAGTAGAACATAAACCAATTAAAACCCTAATTACATCCTTAGTTATTTTGTGCAACTTGTCCAAATACATAATATCCTCATGAACCTACTTAGAATTATTTGAACCTAGTTGTCTTCAATTGAGAAATTAGGAAAATCCTTTGAAATGTTGAGCCCAAATTCTATAATGCAACGATACTCAGGTTTATATGCCGATAGACCATCTTCCACCAATTAAGGGCACATGTATATAAGCCATTGCATCTTTTGTGGAAACATCTAATGAGATATTAGTAAATGCACCATTTGGATCTGTCTTGGTTGCCACATATGGATACAACTGTAGCACAAGTCATGGCTTCAATTTAGTCTCATCTATGATAGGGGTGGCCATGATAATTGCCGATGAACACTTCTACAACAAGCACTAGGGCACAAAGAATACTCTTGACACACAAGAATATCTTGAAATCACAAGTGAGTAAAAATGGGACCAAAATACAAATATATCCTTTTTCCAACTTATGCCAGTATTGCACAATCAATGCATTTTATTGTTAATGCTCCTCAAAAAGTTGATGCTCTATTTTCCCCAGTGATTATACAATCCTACGCAAAATTCTAGAAAGACCAAGAATTTCTCCAGAAATGCTTCAATATCCTCTATCATGTGGAAATGCATTCAACATCCAATATGTTAGGGGGTTCTTAATATCTACAAATGAATCTCCCCCTAAGACCAAGCATTCTACTTAGTTTTATGAGGAAATATCTATGCCACCAAGGGGTAAAAACATATCCGCTATTTTCTCTTCCACACTCATCATATTTCTTTACCTAGATATTCATCTTTTCCTTTTCTTTATTCACATCGAATGTTTTTGGAAATAGGGACCTTCACATTCGTCCTTTTGTAGAATTGAGCAACATGTCTAGGTTTATTGTAGGTGTGACATGTAGGACCTTGTTGCAGATCACTCCAATTTCTTTTTCTATTACATCTGCTCTCAATAGCCTTATGCCCATATTTATATCATGCATAAAAATATCCATTGAAAGATTGAATATTTTTACCATTGTTTACATTCATAAATCCAAATTTTGTCATCCTATTGCATTTTTTTTCCTTGTGTCCAAACTTATTGCAAACATCACATTGACTATTGAAAGGTTGTGATTTGATCTAATTTCTACATTCACTACTTGCTTTATGCCCAAATTTATTGCATGAATTTTTTTTACCATTGAAAGATATAGTTTACCTAGTTTGAGCAATGATAGGTCTTCTGAAGTTCTTTTTGATCCAAATAGGAGTAAAACCCTTTTGATCCTCATTATTCCTTCAAGGTTCATTCTTGATCTTTTCCTTTCCTTTGTCATCTTTGTTCACAATTTTAGAGATTTTAGTTTTGTCAAATCCAAGTCCACCTTTGTCCCTTGAGGTTTTTTGAAATTGAGCATCTCATCAAGAATTTCACTACCACTTTTGAATTTTAGGTTCTTAATTTTTTCCTTTCAAGCTTCAAGTTCTTTTCTCAACACCATTACTTATTCTTCAAGCTTAGTGCAGTCAACCATTTTTCTTTATTCTTTAGTTTCTTCCAATTCCTTCTTCAACATGGACACTTCTTCAAGTTTATTGCATTCATTGGTTTTGTTTTATAACTTTGTCTCGAGATTGTTAATGGTTCTCTTTCCTTCTTCAAGCTATTTTTTAGATGGACAATGTATTTCTTATCTTTCTTCCACTTGTTTTCATAGGCATCCATTTCAACAAGCACACATTATAATTCACTGTCAACATCCACAACCACATTAATGTCTCATTCTTGTGTTTCCATGACATCCAAATCTTTCTAAAATTCAAACATAGTGTTCAAATCCGATATCTACTTTAGTTGTTAGACTGTCTCCTTTAGGGACTTTACTTTGATACCAATTGTTGAACACTTCTGAATGATGGAGGTGAATCAGTATGCCATAAAACTTAATAGATTATTAGCCATATATTCCATTTAATTCATATGCAGAAGTTAATAACTGAAATAGGAAGAGCCCAACACATAACACCAATATTTTCATGTGGAAAGCCCAAAGCAAGAAAAACCATGGTGAGAGTCACACTCACTATATGATAAACTATATTACAATGATTGATTTAGGCACACTGCCAAGGAAGTGTATTGCTCCTTGAAAATCAACTTGCAGATACTAAATATTATACTTTCTTCAGGGCACAATACATTACAATTAATAACAAAAAATAATATTAATTGAATTGATTAGAAGCACACTCCCAAAATGTTGATTGCAGTTCATTGTTCATGTATCTGCTACTAATTTCATCTCTGTAAATCCACCACACTTCACAATATCTTATGCACTTCTACCCATTCCTTATTCACATTTCATACTATTGCATCTCTTTCTTCTCCGAAAGATATCTGCCAATATATATTCCTTTGCACCACCAAAAAAATCCATTAAGTCGATCAAGCAAGATGTAACATGTAGCATGAAGATCGTCAACCCAAAAGTCATTTTCCAAATCATGTAAAAGGAAGGGAAATGTATAAAGTACCATAATATGAATACACAACTTTCTTAAGATTTGATATCTTCGCCATAGACATCACACATCACCGCAAGAACCAAAACATTTTGGGTTGGTCCTAAAAGAAGGAACTTGTTGAGTATGTTGGAAAACAAGCCCAAGAGATAGTGCGGACCTCCAAAATCATTTTGGATGCATTCATACTATCACTTGAACATAGCATAATTATATCATCAAAGTGCATCATCAAAACAACTAGTAGAGAGGAATGCAAAGCATTCTTGTACATTGTTACTTTGTTATCTAAAAGACAAATACACAACATTATATCCATGAATGTGAAACAATTAAAACCACAAAAATGAGATGTAGCATCCATACACATCCATTTACATCATTCTCAAACCACAAGTGGAAATATGTCTCAACGCTAAAATGTAGAACAAAAACAACCACTCTGATAGACTGTTCAACATAAAAGTCATACTTATGTGCATAAAACCCAAAACTATTTGCAAAGCTCCATAAACATCTGGAGATCACCAAATATACCTCATAAATACATCTCCAACTATCTCTACTAGTCTATGATATCACATGTATGTATTGCTGATAATATATATTACAAAGAACTTGCTGAATACAACTACCAAACATTTTATCTATGTTTCCGGGATTAACAAGTTTGACATCAATGACAACAAAATAATCATATTTGCAATATATTTTCTATCCACTTTCAATATCTATAAGGTTGGATTTATCATTGTTCAATGTACGCCCATGCAACAATAATATACATTTACATTGACATCAATGACAACCAAATAATTATATTTGCAATATATTCTCTATCCACTTACAATATCTATAAGGTTAGATTTATCCTTGTTCAATATACGCCCATGCAACAATAATACCCATTTACTTTGCATATTATCCTAGACACCATTGTCAATAAGCTTGAATAAGGGATGACAAGAGAAGTTGCACTTGATCTTGGCTTTAAAATTGTTATTGTTTACTCTAGTCTATAAAATAAACTAATGAGAGATCAAGTAACTAGGATGATATTGTGTGAATAAATCTCATGGTAGTGTTTCACCCAATTTTAACTTGACATAGGAGATACTATGGAGAGCGGGAGAGGCAGGAGTTCAAAAAATAGGGTTTCTACAAGTCGAAGGGTAGATCGTCTAGGACAACATCAGAAGGGGATGATTCATATGAAGATGAGGATGGATTGACTAAGAAGATTAAATTTTTATGGGTAATCCTGAAGGTGTTGATGTTTGGTGGCCTTGGAGGGCGGACTAGGCCGCTTTGGCAGTGGGTTTGTCTTCTGTGCTTAAGCGAGAGTATCTTTGGCATGGGGGTGGTGATAAGGATTCAGTTTGGAGCAGACTACGAGCGTTGGATGTTGCTTAGTGGTCTTCATTGCCTCTTTGCAAATGGGTTCTGGCCTACGACGGTTTTGCCTCGGTGGGTCATGTTTTGGGGTTTGGTTTAGCTTTGCTTTGGCCTTGTTGTGATTGTTTTAGCTTTTCTTGGGAGTGCGTCTATTTTAGAGGCTTCTTTAAGCGACTATGCGAGATTTTTGGTGTGCCCTTGTGCTGGTCTATGTCATATTTTGTGGTTGTTTCCGCCAGGAGGGCCTATCCTAGAGCCTATTTTTTATGGGCCCTCTTGAATATGTCCTATTTCTTTACTGCCTCCTACTGGGGCTCCATATTTGTTAGTTCCCCCATGTTTTTGGGTTCCAGTATTTGGTCTTCTCTGCCTCCTTTCTTCTGGGGTATTTCTTGTGGCGAAGATGCTTTGGGAAGATGCAATTTGGTGTTTGATTCTTTCCTTCTCTACCTTCATTTTGCCAATGTTTTCTCATCTTGGTTTTGGGTCTCCTTTAGAAGGTCTGATGCACAAATTAATGGGACTATTGGTGATCCCTTGTACTGCTTTGATTCATATTTAGTGGTTGTTTCCACTACGAGGACTCGTCTGGAAGTTTTCTATTTTCTGGTTGGTTTCCCTTAGGTTGGAGACTCGATTGTGGAGGGATTTGATAGTTTCCTCGGAAGAGGATTTTTTCGTGGGTGAGTGTTGCAAATGGTGAGCCATAGTTTTATCCTATTTCATCTTCTGGGGTCATAGCTGTTAGGATGGCTCTTATTAAAGATTGTTTCACTTCACTTCCCCTAGAGATGCATGTTTCTCCTGGTTATGTTTCATCCCTATGCATGGGTGACTTTTTTGCTTGGTGTGGATCCAGATCTTCCAGAGGTTATGATCCTGCAATGTTCGGTGATGAATCTTCCATGCTCTCTCTTTCTCTTGCAGGTCTTTTTATTCCTTTTTTGGTTGCGAGCTTATCTCGGGTCTTGTGGTGGATGAGAGATTTCTCCTCCCTTTGGTTGTTTGGTTTTTCTAGTTGTGGTCAGTTGGATGCTAAAAATTTTCAAGGGCCCGCTCTGGCTTTTGGTTGTTTTTGGTTAAGTAGGATTTCAGTTTTTGGGGATGCTCAGTCCCTAGGTGGAGTCTGGTGCTTCTCTTTCCCGTTGCTTTGGTGGAATCTTATGGGGACTCTTCTGCTTCTTTCTTTGGAGGCTTCTATAGAGGTGAAGCCTCCCCTTATTTTTGTTAGGTACTTTTTGTTTCTATCTCCTTTGCTCTCATTTGATATTGAGGTGGATCCGTCAACTATGGAGGTGGTGATGTCTTTTGAGGGTGAGGTTGACTGTGATACAAAGTGATTTTCTCTTGCAGTTGGTTGTTGAGAGGAAGGGTGGTTTCATAACTGGTTTTTGAGGAGGATGGATCTTTCTTCAAATTTTCCTATAGAGGTGGGATCCCCTTCTATGGAGATGGAGGGGAGTTTTTTTGGGGGAAAGGTTTTGTTCTTCTGGAAAATATATGCTGCCCATTATTGGATGGTTTGGGGTTTCATGTCAAAACCCTGTCTTCTAGTTGGTTTTTTCCTATATTACCTCTGTACGAGGCTAGCTTTTGTTTGGGGTTTCTTTCAAATATTTGTTATGGTTTTGGAAGCCATTTTAAAACCCAAGGTGGTTGTGGGAGCCAAGTCAAAACCTAGTTTGGTTTAGGGAGCCTCTCAAAACCACATATTTTCTACTAACTCTTTGACGCTCCATCTTCTGTGGCAGCCTTTGATGATGTTTTGGGAGCCATGTTAAAACCCATTGTTATGGTTTGGGGAGCCTTCAATACCCCAGGGATCTCTTTTCTTAGGATATTTTCTCTTTGATGTAAGTCTTGGCCTCGTGTGTTGGGTTCTTGTGGGCAGCTGGTGCTTTGTAGGCCATGTGATTTTATTGTCATCTGTTCATTGGCTTTGGGCTGCTAGTCTAAAAATCTCTATTTGTTGCAGCTTATCTTCTTAGTGGGATTCTGGACCCCCCTCAAAATCTCCTTGTTAGAGGTTTTGGGGTCCCATTAAAACCTATTTTTCCCTTAATAAAAAACTCTCATGGTAGTTGTAATCAAACACAATATTTATATGTTGCCATTATTGACACAATGAAAAGGACATTGTATTACCAATCTCACTGGTTTGTAAAAGATAATTATAGACACAAAGAAGTTGTAGGTAGCCTTTATTCCTCATTCATTTATCTTTTAAAGTGATAATACTATTATAACAAACTTGACACTTAGAGAAAAATGGAAGTTAATAAAAAAATCACCATCGTATGATGTTTGGAAATAAGAATGTAAATGAACTTTTGTTTTGGGCATTAGGGCCATTTGTTTAAGGTTTGTAGATATACCCACCTCTATTTACCATCGAGATAACATGAGAATACATATACTAGGAGATGTTCCTTAGCTCTTTAAGTAGGAAGAAACTCCTAATTTAATAGGAAACCAACAATTCATTTAATTAGAAGCAAGAGGCCTTAGAAATTATGTCACTAGTTCACTTAGATTGTAGATGCTATTATAACTTTAGGGAAGGTCCACATGACTTTAGACAATATTTATTACTCACATTATGCTCACCTAGTTGTTATTAGTTCTTCTTTACCACATGACTTTAGTAAATTGTGATTGCGTGATTTTAAGAAAGGAATTGACAAGATTTTGGCATTAGCCATATGATATATGACACACAAAATGATAAAAAAAGCTGAGCTAACAAAGAAAAATCATATAGAGGAGCCAAATATTATTTGGATGTGAATCCAACGTGAATAGGAGGGTAGCTAAGGACCTTGAAGCTTTTCCTATTTTAAGGTTTGAGGAACTAAGTCTTGTTATTTTTATTTTTATTTTTTTAAATTTTTATTTTTATCAAGTGGGTGTTTGTTACCATGTGTAAAATGAGTGGATGGTGATATCTTGTCTTTTATTATGTCACACGAATCATTAAACTTATGAGAAATGTCTAAATCCAAAAATATAATCTGCAAGTTAAATCTAATAATAAATGCAATAGCCTAAGATAGTTGATATAATACTACACATTAGAATTATATCTAATTGATATTTTTCCCATAGGTTATGGTTCTCCCTATAAACCTACTTAAAATGTTATGCATGGAGGGTAGGGGTATCATATCCTTATTCCTTGATGATAAGCCATTACTTGACCCTTTATTGAATATGCATATTCATGTAATGCTTAAACAATGGTGAATAATAAGATTAATCTAAAATCATAAGAGCGGGAGATTATAAGGGTGGTTTTTTCCTAATTAGTCATGAGTATGAGTGATTAGTTATCTAGGGGTGAGTGATTATTGGATTAGAATACGGTAACATTATGAGTTGAATTTTTCTCAAGAATGTCACTTGTTGACTTTTTCAATTCATAAAGAATACTCTAATAAAAGTGAGCCTAAAAAAGAAAAGAAAAGGGCACGAGTATGCAATTTTTACTTTTACATTTTACTCCTCATTGGTGTACATGTAGACTACTTTAAGAATGCATGTCAATACAAAACCAATAGCTTACATCGAAATCATTTTTTTTAAGTACACAAATATGCTTTAAGGATACATATATTTATGAGAATTATTTTTGATTAAGGGAAACAAGTTTTGATGGGTTCCTGAAACCCTACAGAGCTATAAAATAACCGAGAGCATATAAATGATAAGTATCAACCTAAAAGGAACAGGCAATCCAACATCCAAACAAAACAGTCCCAGAGAATACATAAAGCCAGGGACGAAATCAAAAAGTCCAGGTTAAAAAACCAGGGATGCAAATCAGGCAATTTCTCTGAGAATCTCAGCAACACGAAACTCTAGCTCGGTCATTCTACCCGCAACCTCTTTCAGGTCGGTCATATCTTTATCTGCTTCCTGGTTCTCCATCTTCTTTGTGGCAGCTCTTGTCCTCTTCTTAGTTCCCTCCTCAGGTGACTTATCCCTACCATAGCTCGGTGACTGGTCCTCCTTGTTCCCCCTTTGCTCTTCAATCTTGTCAATAAGCACCTTAATGTTATCATTTGAAGCTTTAAGGATATTGTAGCTTTGTTCAACTATTTTAACCAGAGAATCCTCAATACTTCCGACCCTTTTCTTCAACTCGTTTACTCTGCTATCCAGCTCCTTGTCCTCCTCAATGTTCTTGTTATTGTTTTTAATGTTTTCTTTCTCCATCCTGTCCATTCTTTTTTTCAGCTCGTAGATTTCAAAGAAGGTCCATTTAGTGGTTCTGTAGCTATTTATGAGAATTGTTAAATTCCCCTCGCGATGACAATTCTATTAAAAATTTGTAGGAATAATATAAGTATGCAATAAATAACATCTAACACACATTTAAATAGAAATAAACTACAAGTTAATTGGAAAAATCTTTTGAAAAAGGAGAAAGTAAAGAGAAAGGTTTAAGAGATTGTCTAAGAAAGATGTGGTAAATCTTTAACTAGAAAAAAATGGTCGGACTTCAACTAAACAAAGGTTTAACAATGCAAGAAATGATAAATTTCCTTCAACATAAAATGATTACGAACCTTTCACAATAAATTGTACCTCATAATAAGAATAATAGTGACATACATCCCCCTTTGCAATTGGTTGCATAAAAAAGATACAAGGAGTTAATAATAGAAAGGTATAATCATGATAACGTCATATACAAACATGGTAAAAATATCAATATGAGATAGACATGTAGTAATAAAGGCAAGATGTGATCATGAAAGTACACATAATAAGAGAAAGGAAAAATGTCCACCAATGTTTCCCCCATGAAGACAAATAATAATAGCCATACACACTAGATTAAATTCATATAGGTATGAATAAAATGCAAAATGTGAACATGATAAATAATATAAGGTAAATTGTAAGATATAAACATGACAAGGATAAAAAAGACGGAGTCATCATACTTATGTATGATGAGGATTAAAAAATGGAATATTAATATATAAGAATAATAATGATCATAACATGTAAGTATGTGTGCATAAGATACATATGTAAACATAAGCATGACATCATGAAAGGTGTTAATTATATATAAATATCTAACTTTCATAAAAGATAATATGTGAGCAACATGAAAAGCACTAGGGTCATAATTAAGATGAGCATAATAAACATGTTGTGTAGATAATTGATGAGTTATTTATCGTAATCATGAAACATAAAGAACAACAAGAACATTATAAACCATGTAACATAGGATTATACAAGGTAAAATGAAACACACACAATCTACACCAGAAGCAACAAGCAATAACAATGACAGATTGTGGAAAACTAATGTTCTTAAAGGAAACATATAGATTTTCATAAGTAAAAAGATTAGAGTATAGAGGACATTAATTTTTTTAAAAAAAAGCATATAAAAAATCATGGGAGATAAGCATGGAACATGCACAAGCATAGAGATAAAAAGGTAACCTAGAAAATCAAAAGAGCTAAAAAAAGGAAACTATAGGGATTAAAAATAGAAGACACAATCTAGGAAGAGGTTCCTAAAGTTGGGAAAAATAAATTATGAAGCATAATATAGAAGGTGAAATGAGAGTAGGAAATGCACACAAAACATAAGTAAAAGGTTAAAGCATACAAACACATAAGAACTTAGAAAAATTAAATGCTAAAATAAGTAAACCATAAAAATGTTTAAACTATCAAGGAACAAAATTAGAGATATCATCATCCAAGAGGTCATCCTCGTCTCAAAAAGTAGCATCAAGTTCCTTGGACTCATATAAATAGATTTTGTCTTAGTAAGAATTGGTGCTTTTAGTGAAAAAACTATCAATAGGTGGAATTAGTGATTTATTTTTCTTTACCCATCCTTAGAGAGATTTTGATTTTTCTTAACTAGAACATTTTTCTTAAGCACACGTGAAGAAGTTTTACTTTTAGAATGAAATGTGATATTTCATATGTAATTATTTATCGTTCTCTTGCTTTCTTGGTACATGAGTATTTTTTTATGCACCAAAGATCAAGAACCCATTTAAGGGCAACCAATTCTTGCAGTCAAACACCAAGTTTGAATATTCAACAAACAACTTACAAGAAACTTAAATTGTTTTATTGATTTCAAAAGATTTACAATTCAAAACTTCACCTTACAAATCATGATACAAATCAAACTAATGAATTTAAAATTTTCAACATCTAAAACCCGTACATCTTCTAGCCTTAGTGTTTCCCTCCTTCTCACTCTCACAAATATAAATAATTAGTTTTGAATATATAATATCATTACAACAAGACACTACTCAGAAAATTTTCTTTGAGCAAAGACACCTCAATCACCCCATCTCTTCTATCTCTTTCTCATATTATTCATCTCTCTTCTAATCTTCATTGTAGCTTTTATTATTATTTTGTTAGAAAAAAAATAGACAACAAACCCATTCCCCATGTTCATCCCTTCACTTCCCACACCTTTGCCTCCTCTTTTTACTCTTACTCTCTCCAACTTTCTTTTATTTTAATTTTTTCGAAGCTCCAAATTGAATGTCCCTACCACTTCATTTTCTATGTTGTTCAATCTCCTCTTAAAATTCTATTTTAAAAATATTAGAACCCATAAATGACCACCTAAACTCTTTCCTCAACCCCTCTTCATAAGTACAAATTTTAAATACTAGCCAATTTGATAAAAAAATGCGAGAAAAGGTAGTGCCTCATATAAATCGAGCCTAATTGACTAAATGAATTCGCCCAAATTTAAGAGCTTATAATAAAATACTATATATAAAATTATTTACATATTTTAAATAAATCAAATACAATAGCTTACTTAAATCTTGAATGATAGGCAACAACCTTCAATACAATGGTAAAGTTGTGAGCCTCTAATCTGAAAGGTCTTGGGTTCAAATATACTTAATCTTAATAAATAATTATAATTAAATCTGGCTTTGACCCATTACCCATAAAAAAATTGTGTATATAATAACTATGAATAAAGGACAAAACAATGAACAAACATATAATATAACTAAAATAAAGATACAAGTTTATAATATTCTATAATTACTAAAAAGATTACTAAAATATAAATTTTAATTTACTTAAAAAAATTTATAACCATAACAATACATTGAATAAATTACAAACCTATGAAACATAATCCAAACTAACAAAGAATTAGTTTTCAAACAAAAAAAATCTATTTCTCAAAATAAACAATAATAAATTAAAATGAAATAATATCATAAATCAATTTCACTTAATTACAAAATCTTATTATTACATAAACAATACATCATTAATTTCACTTAATTACAAAATCTTATTATTACATAAACAATACATCATTAATTTTACACAAAACAAACTCTAATTATATATTTGTAAGTTCTTTCTTGTTTCTTTTGCTTTAGGAGATTGTGTGGGAGGTGTGGCACCTTTTGTATGCTGCTTTGAGCACTAGAAAGTGGTGCATTTCAACTCAACACATACTTTTCTAAAGATTATGATCCATATTTCTTAAAATAACTAGTACTATGGTTTTTTACATGTATTTCCAACCGACACCCTAATAATGGTAAAACAATAAAACATTCATCGCTAAAGAATATAATTTTTAATCATCCTCCAAATATTTTTTGGGACTAAAGTTCCCACTTTATAAGAAAGTGGGGTTTTACCACCTTTTAGTGGGTTTTCCACTAGAGAAATAAAGAAATTACATGTAATTTGAGATTGTTTTTTGGTCAGATTAAATGCATAATATCATATTCTATTCATCTTTAGTTGAGCAATGTGAAATGTTCAATAAGTATTATTATTTATATAATTATAAAAAATAATGTTTAAAAAGAAGATATAATCAATTTTTTAAAGTAAAATCATTTTAATACAAATATTTAGATGTTCAGTAAAAAATATGATTAAATCTTATTATTGATGTGTACTTAAAAGTATGATTGATAACGATTAATTAAGATATTGGTAAATGTTTATTGTTTTAGTTGAAATTCTTAAATAAAAGTGCAAAATCTAAACCTTATGTAATTGATCGTTACTTTTATAATTAAAATGTGCAATAATAAAAATAAAACATTACTAGAAAAGTAAAACCCTCATAACAATGAGCTATTGAACATCAAATAAACATACTAGTCTTACAGCTACCATGCCTACTAATATCATACTAAACCTATCACAAGATCATACAAAACACTAATAACTAAAGTAGATGCCAAAAATGTACAAAATTAAAATCCACATCCCAACAAAACCTCACACTACCCTTTAATGTTCACAAGCCACCAACAAGTCACATCTTCATAGGGCTCACCAACATTTGCAAACCCATTTTTCTTATCTCTAGTAAAATATAATAAATTGACAATATATAATATTGTCCTTGTCATCCTAGACCAATGCAATGATTAACCAAAGATACGTGAAATTAGTTAGTTATTGACCACAATCCTTCCCCAAAAATGATGCACACAAAGACTAATTAAGACTCTAAAAATATCAAGGTAAAAGAAACACAAGATGCTCACCTCTTACCACAACACTCTTTGCCCATCCTTTGATCTCAAACGTAACTCGGGGGATCAGAATTTGAACCTTTCCCACCATATTATTTTTTCTTTATGTCGTCTTTATGCTTGTCAAAGGAATAAACTTTCATATAAATTAATTTAGGAAGAACAATTGAAATATTTATAAATGAATAACCACATCCTATTTATATAAATCCAAATTTGCAATATAATTTCTACATATGATATCCTCTAGATGAAGCCCCACCAGGTAAAAGCACAATTTGTGTCACACTTTTATTAAGGAAAATGTTAACAACACCAAAACTGTTCAACTTTAACGACATAAAAGTGAGATTTTTGTTTGGAAATTGAAGATGATGTAAACTGATAAAATGTATAAAATTGGACAAAGTTTATGCCTATTATTTTTAAATTTTCTTTTGAACAATTATTGATATGTTTTTAAAAAAATTTAAAGTCTAATTTTCAATTGTTGTAAAATGCTGCAGGGTCTACCTCCCACCAAAAACTATATGTAAATAATCTTTTTTTCCTCTGATTTCCAAATATATTGTAGATGACATGTATAGGCAGTGGAGAAAAAAAAGAAAGATTGTTTTTCGATGTATAGTTTGTCTGTTATAACTAATCAAAGTCGAACTTACCCGAAATCAAAATTTTTTGTCTCCCACCATATTTCCTCTATCAAATCTACACCAAATTAAAAAAAATTACATATTCTTGAAAGGGGCTCTCTCCTCTAGTGTTATATATAACTTTTAAAATTTTCTGATATGCTTTACTATTTTTCATTTTTTTCCAAATCAACGTCTTCTCATTGGTTAATATACCTACTTGTAGTATTTTATAAATTTAATATAGTAGTTCAAATCAAAATACTAAAAAAATTATATCACCATATTCTTGACTCCGAGTCCTACAAAAGGGTATTTTTAGTTTATTCAACAAGTACATTTTTTTGGTGATGTGGCTTCCACATGACATGCCACATAAGAGGACTCTGCCGAGTGGGTTTCGGTCGAGGCCTATTCGACCAAAACCCACTTGGCTGAGTCCCCACGAGCATAGCCGACCTGCAAGCAGTCACGTCCAAGCGACCGCCCGCTTGGATTTGTTTAAGTAAGAGTTTTTTTTTCAATTTTAAATATAAAAAAAATATTATTTTATCTTATTTTATTCTAAGATTTCTTCCAATTGAAGGCACAAATTTTTTCCGAAGGCACTTTTTCGAAGGAGCATCAAAGCATTTTTTTGTGAAGGAGTATTGAAGCCATTTTTTTGTGAAGGACTATTAAGGGGTTTATTTGTAACTTAAATTTCTATACTTTGTACAATGGGGAATAAAAAGACAAGAAAAAAAAAGTATGATCAAATTAGGGATGACAAAATGAAAGGTCATTCAAAACGTAATCAAGAGGAACCTATTCATGTTCACAGAGATCGTGTTGATGTTCAAGAAGAACCTATTGATGTTTAAGAAGATGCAACTCAACAAATTGGTAGTAGTCAAGGTAGACACATTTCAACATACATGTAAAATTTGATGGTGATGAACGAGGATTCTCTTTTCAATCAAATCTCATATGAACACATGGTACTTGAAAGCACAATTAAATTGCATTGCAAAAATATGTGGCATAAATATTTTGAGAAGAAATATGTGGTCGGAAAAGCACAATTATTTGCTAAGTTATTCAGGAAAAAAGAAATGACTCCTATTTTGGAGCTGTTGGGTGTTGATAATAGAAAAAATTTAGGTGGTCATGTAAAATAAATAATAGTTGAAAATTTTCAAGATGCATCGAACGTTATTAATAAGATAAGTCGAGGACCTGATTTAAGTGTTGCACGCAAAGCTTTGATGACTATAATTTCTAGTAAGAGGTTGTCACATAGAAGAAAAGTTTAAGTAATTTCTGAATTAATGAATATATCTAGAAGAACTGTTCAAAGGTATATCAGGATGTGAAATATGATAGATGAAAACATTGAAAAGAACTGGATACATATTTGTAGACTTCCTCGAAAAGACAAAAGTTCTAAAGATGTCAAGAGACTGGTGATTGAATATTGGACCAACTACTCCCGCGTTTATTCTAATAGAGGGGACACTATACAAATGAAAGATGAAGAGACTGGTAACAAAATTGAACACCCAAAACACTTTATAGATACAACACAGAGTGAACTGTTTGAAGAGTTCAAACAAGAATTTTCAGATGTGAAAATATGTCAGAGGATGTTTGAGACGTTGCACCCTTGCTTTGTATGCATAAATAAGGTACGTGAAACTTTTTTTTGTCAAAATCATGTTGAGTTTAATCTATACTTGCAATCATATAAAAAATCAATGGCAATAATTAATCCATATATGGACATCCCTGGAAGTACGACACAATTAATAAAAAATCATATAAAAAATCAATGGCAATACTTAATCCATATATGGACATCAGAGGATTCAAATGAGTTCAATGTATAGTGCATAAAAATTACATGCGTTGATTGTGGAGATTTGCAAAAAATTCCATGGCAAATTGAGAATATTGATGTTACAACGACAATTTTGTGGAAGAGATTTGAATATGATACATACTGAACTAAGACAGGAGACTGATCTAAAAAATTTGCATTGAAAGAGAGTGAATTGCCCTACCTTGAATTTATGAACATATTTTGTACTATGACTTATCCACATATCAAAAATTATCATAGTGCACGATGGCAAGCTAAATAGTATCGTGATTCCAAAAAATGTTTTCCACTTGGTTGTATTCTTTCAATTGTACATTTATCTAAGAACTATACATTTGCCCCTCAATCGCAAATTTAGGCTCAATATTATCATTAGCAATATTTGTGTAAGTGAGCTATAGACATAGACAATTTGATTTGGATGATGTAGAAAGTAATGATCCAAATGATCACATTATCATCAAGGAAGTTCATTTCTATATCAATGATGATAAGGTTCATGATAGGAGCTATGCAACCCACTATTTTAGAATGTTTTTTTGAGGATCTTGAGAATCGTGCGATACATGCTTCACAACACTAAATTTGGTCTGATGGTTTTCCAAGTAAGTACATAAATTTTGAAATTGATTTTCATTCTCATTTTTTAGTTATTATTTACTTTTAATCTAATTCCAGAGAACATACATGTGTATGCATTTAAATTCTTGATTTACATGTTTTTGTAGTTGGTTTTGATTTGATTTGTAATTTTACAGGACAATTTAAGTCTGCCAAAGCCTTTAATTGGATATCCATGCAACATGCAAGACACAACGTTAAGTTTCTGTGGAACGTTTTTGAAAGTGGACATGAGAAAGGAGAGCACAATGGAGCGGGAGCATGTGTGAAGCGTGCACTTCGCCAGCATGAACTTGTAGGTACAAATGGTGTGAATACATAATGTTTATATCTATTTCTTAATTTAATTTGCATGTAAGGTATATATATTTGGAGCTTCTTCATTTTTCTTTAAACCGATAGTTAGATATTTATTAAATTTATGTAATAGCATAAACAATTCAAAGGAAATTGTTGGATGGCGTCGAAGTCATTTTGCTAGTCGTGACACACCAAACAACAAACATTACTTTTGGGAAGTCAAAGGTAAAATCTTGTGTTCCTATTCTTTTAAAATTTATAATTGAAGATGTATGCATTTCACTTTTATATCATGTAAACTTTACATTGATCTCAAAATGTGCTTGAATGTCATCGAACATGTATATGTAACATATATTGATTGATCTAATCCTTACAATTGTCAATCAATTGTTGGTATTAGAAGTTTACATCAAGTGATGACTACAGGAAACAAGCTTCCATTGATTCAAGTAAGAGAACAATCATGTTTTTGTGCCGATTGTATTGAAAACAACGAAAATCATAGTCAATGTGAGAATATTGCACGTGGATATGTTTCACAATGGAAAATGAAATAGTTGATCATAATGCCTCCTTATGAAAATGATGACAATGACATAGATATTCATGATCCTATATATTTAGTTGATTATGGACGTATTTCAGATTTAGTTGTTATAGGTGTGTGTGTGTGTGTGTGTGTGTGTGTGTGTGTATGTGTGTGTGTGCGCGTGCGTGCGCATGCACATTCTTTATCTTTTATTTAATTTTTATCTATGACAAGTGATGTTTATGAGATGATTTCTTTCTAGGTGATATTTGTGTTGTGGTTGTGGATCCTGAGAATAAAAAAGGTGTAGATTATTATCCACTAAGATGCACAAAAGCAAAATACAAATTACCAAAAATAATTTTAGATGGTGATGGACAAGAGTATCCTACTGGTTCATTTGTTATTGAAGGCATCTATTATTAGCAAAAAAAGATAGATAATATTTGTGTCCAATTTATTGATTACATGTCTGGCAAAAAAGTTCTATATTATAGTCACTTGGTTATAGCGACAAAGCTACAATTTGAGACAATGGCAAAAAAGGACGTGGCAACCAAAAGTGAAGGTTTCCTATTGAAGAACATGAATTTTTTTTGGAGATAATAAAATATAGAGAGGATCAAGACTATATGTATCAAGAGCATTAGGCTTAGAAACTTGTTTAATTATGGCTTTTACTTTCATATTTGAACTAGAGATACAACAAACTACTATATAGGTTGAGTTCTAAGAGTGGTATATATATAAATTTGGATCAAATGTTTTGATATATAATTATGTCTTATACTTGCATATTTGAACTAGAGATATATGTATGCTTTGAAGGTTCAAATGTAATTATGTATCATATCCCTTTAATACATCCACTTAATCATATCCCCTTAAGACATCCACTTAATCATTATTTGGTTCTTCAAAGAAATGTTTACTCAAATACATATTTATTTTACGTAATCAACAGTTTTTCTTATGTAAACCTTAAGGAGGGTTCCTTGGGCAAGGTAAATTTTGATGTTTTTAGAATCAACATAATAAGGGGGTAAGGTGAGCATAATAATTATTTTGATAGCTACACAATTATCTAGTTATATTAGTTGTATCTCTGATGTGTAATTCCTCCATTGCTTCTAAAGGTTTAAGTTTTACATTTTAAGGTTTAAGGTTTTAGTTTTTAGTTTTTAGAATATAATATTAAAACTAATCATTTTATACATATAATTATGAAAAAAATGAAAAATTAAACATTTAGTACTAATATAACATTAAAATAACATTTTTAACCATATAATTACACAAGATACTTAAAAAACAAAAAAAAGGGGCCCCTACCTCGCACTCGACCGAGTCTCGTCTAGCCCACTTCTCTACTCCGGTAGGCCCTCACTGTGCAAATGAGGGGCTTAAACTGGCTTCCATGGATTTTATTATGTGAGAGGTACTCGGTCGAGTGGGACTCGACCGAGTCCCACTTGACCAAGTACCTCTAGCCACGTAGGCGCCATTAGGTGCCATGCGACGAGTACGTGGACTCGATCAAGTGCTACTCGGCCGGGTACTACTCAGTCGAGTATCACTTGGCTAAATACTATTTGGTCGAGTATCACTCGGCTGAGTCATCTTGGTTAGCCCAAAATGCGACACAACTTCATGATTTTACCCCACCATCAACATGATTATGCAACACTCCTTTAACAAAACCTCAATATAAGTAGGACTTTGAAGAAAAACTGTACTACTAGTGAATATTAAGGATTTTATCTTGAACCAAATTGACTCCATCACTCTCCTTGTTTTCACTTCATCGTAAATATTAATACCCAGCTTTGCATCCCACTTCTAGCCAACTCTACCGAAACCACATTCACCACCTTTATGTATTGAATTTCACACTAAAATATTATAAAATCTATTGTATCCCCATGCCACTTCCTTAATAAGGAAATTAAAAGTATCTTGTAGTTTTAAAGTCATCTTTGTAACATGTTAGTATGCTGCCAACCAATCTATACATTTGATACAACCCTTGATTGCTTTTCATTCTCTCATTACTCATTCCATGTCAACATATGCATCCACAATACCTTCTTTTCCAAATGGTATGTAACAATGTTTAGATCACCTTTACAATGATCAATGTTGATGGAATTAAATGTTTTTTGGTCCTCCTCAACATTTTGATTCATCTACTAAGTTGGCCTCCTACGCTATTCATTACATTGATCATTGTCATTAAGTCTCCAACTACTATAATTTTTTCAATATTTTGCAAAGAATGCTTCTATTCTATCTTAGTATTAGTATTAATGCTTCTATTTTATCTCATTATTAGTACAAGTATCCAAATATAGAGATACTTGGAACAATTTTCTATTTTATCTTATTATTAGTACAAGTATCCAAATAGAGATACTTGGAACAATTCAGTTTATGTTATGTAAAGAAAATACTCCACTAATTAAGTTGGGATACTTCTCACTATTGTATTAAATCTTAGTTTCTAAAAAACTTTTAAAGGAGGATTCTAAGATTTCTTTCTATTGCTTCTACTATTAACATTTTGCATATCTTAATTTAATAAATTTTTACTTGACCATTTATTATAATTTTTAATAAAAAAATATAATACAGGTTGTAGATTCATTTGAGGGAAGCTAGATTATACCATTCGATATAAGCTAATTATTTTGAATCTTTTAGAAAAATTATTTTAAATTACCTTACAACTCCTAATACATGAATTTTATTTAATATTACATGTTAAATATGAAATATATATATCAACTCAAAAGATAAGGGAAATTCAAATTTGAAATATAAACACAATGAATGATAAATGTAAAATCAAATATAAATCATTTAACTAAAGTAATATCTAATTATAGTATTAAATGAAAATACAACAATATCAAATGTAACATATAACTATGGTCTTTCTACAACAACATTCAACATGGCTCTAGTAATGGATGCTGCTAACAACTCTTCCCGCCCTTTGCCCATTTCAAACTCGGTGTCCTCTGCAACTTTGTCTGAACATGTTGTGATGGTTGAGGCATCTTTGATGGCCGTTGGTGGTGCTAGGGGCTCCTATGCCGTGTTTCCTCTTTTGTTGGGTGTCGTTGGAGGCCGTGTTTCATGCAGACCAGTGGATGTTGTCGTGGATGCCAACAACCTTCCTCCATGCTCGACGAGCTTTTCTCTTAGGCCCGTTGTTTCTACTCTGCCGACAACTATCGGGGCATCGTCTTATGGAATAGTAATGGCTTCCTCTACTGGGGCTAGTGGCTTTGGTTTTAGGCCTTTTATTAAGGGCAGTGTTTCATGTACTCTGGGAGATTCTAGGACAATTTGTGGGTTTGGGTGAATAATTCTCTTTCTACCAAACCCCAGACAATATCCTTCAACCCTTTCACTGAACCACTCAATGTGTGTTTAGTGTGGGTCCGCCTTCCTAATCTTCCACTCATTTTTTTGGGATATGTCTTGCTTTGAGGCCATCAGAAACTATCTTGGCCATTTATTGAAGATGAATGATGGCACTGCTAAATTGGGACATTCTACTTTAGCCCGCATTTTGGTTGATATGGATATTTCCACTCCGCTTCTAGGGGATGTCACTCTCATGGTCGGGGAGAGGCCATGGACTCAAGAATTGGATTATGAGGGTCTTCCATCCCGTTGTCAACATTGTTTCTCTACTATGCACATGACTACTAATTGCGCTCTCCTACTTCAAAAAGGTGCTACTACTTGTTGGAGGTTGCAAGTGTTGATCATTTGACAGTTTGTGCTTTTGATTATCTCATTGATTCTTCTTTTGAGGACTCCCAGTTTGCTGATGTAGATGAAACCATTGCAAAAAAACTGGATGTGGCTCATGTTGTTGATCACAATCAGGCTTCTTCAGCTCTTCCGCGTATTTCTCCTGCTGCAACCCTGGATGCCACCCTTGCTTCTTCAGGTGCAACCCCTTCTGACATTGTGGCCCATTTTGACCCTACTTCTGCTTCTGCTTCTGTAAAAAGTTTCTGTTGACATTGCTCAACCTCCTCAACACTCTGGCCACTGTACTAGCAGCTTTTCTAGTGGGGTTTCCTTCATTGGGAGCCTAAGGATAGTATCCCCTAGACAGTTTTTCCAATTACGTAGGAAGAATTGTTCCTCAAACTCTCGCTCATATTCTCTTGCACTATGAGTTTGGCCTTTCCTTTGAAGGGATTCTAGCCTTTGTGCTATATTTTTTTGTCTCTCTAGCCAGTACATGTTGTGTTTTCTATGTGTTGATGATGGCCCAATTTTTCACCTTTAGGCCTTGTTTTTGTAAGGATCACCCCCTTTGTTAGGCTGCTTAATTAATAAAAAACATATAACAATGTAGATGATTCTTGATATAAATATACTTGTTAAAATAGTGAGTAGAATATCCATTATCTATCTTGATAGTTCAACTTATAATAAAGAAGTCATTAAACAACAATAAAGGGTTGCATCAAATATATGTGTTGGCTTCGCTTCAAAATACCTCTACATATGCTTTGATTCAACTTCAAACTTATTGCTATAATATATTGATAAGCATCTCTTTGAATGTATTAGTGTTTGGTCTACATTCATGATTTAATAATATCCTTTTATTCACAAAGAGCTCCTTGTCTTATAATGAAAATTATTTGAGCCTACCCTCAAATCGAGTTAATGAATCTATTCTTTATCTCAATCATGTCCCCATGCACTCTTTTATACACATGTTTGAAGTGTTTAGTTTTATTTATTGTCACTTGAAATTAAGCATATTTTATTATTATTTATGTTATACTAGATCAAATGAGATAATAATTATATAAATTTATGCAATTAAAAAATATGAGTTCTCATGGATGAGTGTCATCATTGCATGAAAACCTATTCTCTTATACCACATATTGCTTACTAAATACGACGCTTGGCCCAAGTTCTTAGTCCTAGTTTGTATGCAAATGGACAATATTCATAGGTCTTGTGGTGTTTTCTAATCAATAGTGCACGAAGTCCCCCCAACAACTAATTTCTTCAACATGTCTTTTTGGTAATGCATTGTGCATTGATTGTTCTCTCAAGATTCTCCTTAATTTGTTATCTAATTACTTCTAATATACTTGACACTTCCTAAAGGGAATTGATAGGCTTGACGTGGTAGGTTATTTTCTTGCATGCTTCAATTTGTTTAGTGGGGATTAGTTTCTTTGTGGTCATTCTTGACATTTCAATATGTAGATTCCATGCTTCTCTTTCCCACATGGTCAATTATTATTCAATAATTTACAACGTAAAAATTCTAGCATCATTGTGATCATTTATGGTACTTAGAAATCAAAATTGATAATGCCACAACTTTTCATACTTGCATTCAAATGTAAAACTAATATGGCTAATAGTTGTGTAACCTCTACGATAATGTTGAAATACAAGGTAAATAACTAAATGAAAATAAATATAGGTTTTAATCTTATTATGATGTGATTAATCCAATTAATGTATATCAATAAAATATTATAGAAGTAATCGATCAAAACAATAATAATATAGAAGTAATATAACAAATCAACAAACTTATAAAATGCAAACCATTATAATAGATAAATGTGACAAAACCCTTATGGGAAAACTTCCACCCCAAATAGGACCAAGATTATATTATTCTTGGAAGACAATGTATAATATAAATTCAACTTATAAATTTGATAGTAGAACATTTAATAGTACTTATAAAGAATCACACAATCCACTATCCTATTCCTCTAACATATAGAAAAATCAAATACAAGAGACCATGAATTGGTATCCAAAATGATGGTCAATAATCTCATAATATTATGTAACTCCTCTAACACCTCCTACACACTCCTTATATATCAAATATGTCATAAATTTGATCATGACAATCAAATTAACCAAGATCCCAATCATAGACTCTCTAGAAGGACATTTATTACCTTATCATGGTACCAAATATATATATAAACAATAACTTGTAATTTTTGTTGGAAATACAATAATGGGAAAGCAAGATACTGAGAGGGGGGGGGGTGAATCAGATCTTCAAAATTAAACACTTAAACAAACTGATCCACATTCATACAAAAATTAATCTAATGTAATCTCAGATAGCATCCACACCATGAAATAAATAACACATAACACAATAACTTGGTAACCCAGAAACCCAAATAGGTAAAACTGGGGTGGGGATGACATCCACAAAATTCTCTACTACTGCAGTAATAAAGTGTACCGGTTAAGATTACAAATGTTTGATTACAAAATGTAATCTACCTTGTTAGAGGTCTGCCCGGTTAAGAGCTTCAGATCATTACAATCCACCCTGTTAAAGGATTTCAACTTACAATAAAGTAAGAAATTTGTTAAGAGATAAATAAAGGTCTGCTAGAACCACTCTGTTAAGAGATTTTCACTTGATACAATGATTAAAAAGTCTCAAGTATTGATCCTTCGTTATGCACTTTGATGCTGATGACGAATCTCCTCTTTTTAGTATCTCTTCTGATCTTATAATCTGATATACCCTTACTCTGCTATTCACTGTGTTATGCTCCGCTTGATCTCTGCTTCTTAACAAAATAACCCTCTGTGCATTTCCCTTCAAAATGCAGTCACCACACACCATACATGCATCACAAAAATAGGGTTCAAAAGCAATCTAATATACCTGTTCAGATCTGATAGCGAGATCTAGATCAACGATCAAGATCTGATATCCATACCTTGATGGTAAAATAATTAATGCTTACAATGAGTCATGCATAGGATAAAACAATTAAATGCATAACTGACTCCGTATAAGAATACTAAATGCATACATTAGTCAGCCCAAAAACCTTATACAATTCGGCCGTATCACTTATCCTTGAAGTTTGTATCATTCCAGACATGTATACAAAAATTGTTCTGCTTGGCACTTGTCTGTCTGTCGCTCAACACTTAACATTCCTGTATCCTTCTCGGCTCGGCAATGTAACTAGGAAAACTGAGAAAACTGCTAGGCAATGTTGCTCGGCCTTGCATAGTTTTAGCTTGGCCACAGTGATAGCCAACTAAAACTACCTAGATGAATGACTAAGTGTTGGTCACTAATCATCAACATAACTTAGAGATTAACAATTTCCCCCTTTGATAGTAGTGGCAAAAACACTTATCATTACTGTTGTTCATTACACCAAAAATATTGCCTAAGTACACTGAGTACTCCCCCTAGGAATATACTTAGAAATAATATACAAGTTTACATGCCTTCAAAATTTTATATACAAGTGTACCTATGTTGTACTGATTTGTCCTTTCATACTTCCTTGCCCACTGCCTTACTAACTTCCTCCTTCCGTGGTACTAATTTCCCCCTTGTTTTTGTCACTGATTGCTGGAGGGGTTAAGTTGTACTTATCCAAAAATAGTTTATGAAGCTGCAGGGTGGATTCAAATGTTGTATCCCAGCTTTCCTTTTCAACCTTCATAACTTCCAGTTTGATTTATAGCTCGGCAGCTAGACTTATTAAACTTTCTGCAGTCGATAAATTTGCACTACTCTGTGATAACTCCTTTGCTTTTGAGAGTTCCTTCTGTATTACCTCTAAGTGAGGCAACAAGCTTGTCTGAATAGTTATCAACTTGGCCCTTATTCGACCATCTTCAACCATAAGTTCGGCTATTCTCCTTTGTGCATTTATCAAATTATTAAAATGTAAAGAACTAGAAGTAGTATCTTTACCTAAAGTAGCACCAGTTGATCTCAAATCTAACTGTAGCTTCTCAACAAGCTATAGATTATCCTTTGTGAAAAATTCAACATCACATAATT
>MU227157.1:1462109-1484172 GCA_018584345.1 Thuja plicata
ACAAGAATAGAAAGTTCAACCTGTTTTGTTGCTATCTCTTCTGAGATCTTCTCTAGAACTTTGCTCTCAAATCTTCTCCTGGACCATTGTAGAAGCTTCTCATTGCTGTCTATGTCCTCATCTGTTATTTTCTGTACAATGGTGACTAGCTGATCAATGATTGGAGCTTGAGGCATTTCATCCTCTAAGTCAAAAGCCTTTGCAAATATGTCTTTGATGTCATGCAACACCTGCTTTTGCTTTTGTTCTATCTTCAACTCTTCCTGTCTCTTCTTCCTCTTAAGCAATTCTTGAAGAGTCCCTATTTGTTCAAAAGATAACTCATTGGGATTCCATTGTGGAATGACAATGACCTCATCTAATGTTACGTCTAAAATCGGAGACTTCTTCTTCAAGATTTTCTTCTTCTTCAATTCTGGAGAACTTATGCTCGGAAGCATAATATCTTTTCCCTTGACAGTGTCAACATCTAATGCCTCTTTTAATTCTGTCAATATTGTCTGGGGGTTCGGCATACTCCCAGTTTTAGAGCCAGTGGGAGTGGATGATGAAGAGTGTGGTAGATCAACCAACACTTGCACTGCCTCTACTTCGTTAGGCTTATCAACAATACCCTTTATGCCTACTCCACTATCTAAAACTACCTTTACTACCTCTAAAATAGGTGGATTTTGTGAAGTTACCTCTTGTTCATTTATTTGCTGTTGTCCTTCACCCTTCTGATCACTGCCAACTTCAATTATTTCATCAGACACTGCGGTCTTCCCTTCTTCTGTATTAGTTTCCTTAATAGGCGATTCAGTCTCTTTACCACTCGACATCTCTTGTTCCTCGACATTTAAATTGCTTGGATCATCAATGATATAATCCATAGCACTGTCTGCAGTCAGATTAATAGAGTTTGTTGCATCTAATGCATCTTTGGTCTTGTCCTATTCAGTGGCAATTTGATCTTGTGTTACCTGTGGTTCAGGGGTAGTCTTGAATTCAACTTCTTTTGTCTTTTGCTTGGATGTCCCCTCACCAGATTTCTTATCTTTTGGAACTGCCAGTCCAAAGATTTCCTTCTAGATCCTTGTGATTTGCTATACTACACCTTCTATATCATTCTTTAAAACAACATAGCCTCTAAGTTTTGGAACAAACCTATTCTTGTAATCCTCCATGAATTTGGTTCTCTGTTTTGAGGTTAGCTCAGGAATTACCTGGGCTACTGTTCCTTCTCAGATCTGTCTTTCTGTTGAAAGTGCAAATTCTCATTTGCTAGACAGAAAATCATAAAGTTCACTGGGCACATGATTTCCTATCTCTGTAGGAGTCAATTTGAAAGTACTCATCATGTCCAAGAGTGCTTCCTGAACTTTGTGCCTATCTGCTATCTTCAATTTGTCATACTTTATGAACTTGAAAGTTGATAACCCTGCTGAATTTCTCAAAGTATCACATATCTCATCAATGTTTGCTGGTTTCTTGAACTGTGTTGTAGGTATGTTGGTGGGTTCATTAGTTTCTATCATCTCCTCATCACTATCTGTCTGCAAATTCAATTTCCTTCTGGGTCTCTTTGTTGGCTTACTTGGCTTAGCCTTAGGAGCAACCTTTGCTTCCTGTCCAGAACTGCTTTCTGCAAATTTTCTCTTACCATACACTTTTGTTTGCACTTCTACTGGGGAAGTAACAGTAGATGCTCTTGTCCTTTGATGATTAGCTGCAGGAGGTGTAATCTTGGGTTTGGCTTTGCTTTTCTTGGTTACTATAACAATTGATGGCTTCTTGCCCTTAGATTTCTTAGTAGTTTCTTCTGATGCACTGACTTCCTCCTTAGTAGAAATATCCTCACCTTGTCCAGTGCTCAGGCCTAGAGGTGCATCCTTAGGTTCTTCATCACTAGCTAAGACAACCATTTTCTTTAGATTTTTCACTATCTTCTTTATTTTCCTTTCCATAGTTCCCTCATTCAAATTTCTAGATACTTTATCCTTAGCTTCTTCAAATTTCCTAATCTTTCTGCTGTAGTGTCAATTTCCTCGTCTAGGAGTGCAATGATGGCAGCATATGCTTCATCAACATTAATCTCATATGGAAAAGGCTCTAAACATGTTATCCTAGGAATTACTGCCTTTATGTAGGTGTTATCTGTATCAACTAGAAAACATATTTCCTCATAGTGCTTCTCCACTAGTGACTTAGGAATCCTAGTCCTTAATCTCATTCTCTTCTTGAATTCAACAAAATAGCTTCCCATAATGCTATTGAAATTGCTACCCAACTTCCCAATACATTCACTAATCTGAACTGTTATGGGCCTATCCTTTTTCCAAACAATATTTTCTAATGTAGGAAATGTATCCTGAATGTAGAAGAATATACAAACTAGTAAAGAACCAAACTTACATGACGAGCTCTTAGCCTTTTTGATTGATGCTAGGTTCTCGGCTAACTATGTCAGCTGTAGCTCAGCAAGATCATATGTGTGACTCTTCTTCACAATTTTCTATGCCTGATCAACTGCTATACAAGGAACACTATCCAATCTGTTGGACTGATAGAACTTGTGTGCTATAACCCTTACTCCAAAATCAAGCTCTAGGTCAGTAATTGTAGAGATAGTCATACCTCTGTTATTCCATACTACTCCAGTGTTCAATGTAATCTCTTCTTTGCTGTTATCCCTCATAGTTCATTTTCCATTTACTACAGGATATCCAGTCACTCGATGAGTCATGCTTTTGGTGATCTTGATTGGTCCATTATCTAACCACATACACATGTCATGAAATCGGATAAGGATAATTTTTATCCATTCATCTTTGAAACCTTTGGGAAAATCTAGGGCACAAGTTAACCCTTTTTCGGCTAAATGTTTGAATTCTGCCTTCAAAACTCTATTTTCACACAATTTACTATAGGATTTCCTCAATTCACTCTCTCCTACTTCACCAATCTTAACCATATAACATGATCTAACATCATGAATCATGAGTACCTTAGGTGGAATGGATGAGAGGGCTCCCGTTAAATCACTCTGTACTGCACTTTCAGGAACGGCTCGAAAGTTGAGAGGTTCACATTCATCACTCTGAATCAACTGAATTTGTTCTTGCTCTGCCTCCATACTCTTGGCTGGTGTGGAAGAACTTGCAGCCATAATTTTGAAATTTAGGGTTTGAGAGATGGAAAACATAATACCTCGGCAAGTAGCTCTTTCACATTGTTCACTGTTCACCTTAGTATTGCCGATGACACGCTGGTAAAAATCTTCGTTCCTAGCTCTGTTAAGATCAATTCTACAAATCGCTTCAATCGCTCCGTAAATAGTAGAAATCGCAAGGTAAAAATGAAAAATGTTGACTGTTCATCCTTTATAAGCATTAAAGGGTTAGGGTAGGTGAGCATTGAATGTTCTGCCCATTGAGTCAGTGTGAGCCAGCTGTTCTCGACTTTAACACAACTTGCATCCCACTCGGCCTTCACGAAATTTCACTCGGCCAACAAAACTTGACACTCACTAAAGAACTCAACTTTAGTGTCCATGAATAGTACTCGACACCTATTAGTGCAATTTACTCATCTCGACATTTGTCTTCAAAGATATGTCCTGGTGCATCTTAACATATGCAAATATGGACTTTTGTACATTTCATGTTAGGAACTGATGTAAGATAAGAATTTAAATACAGTTCCTTACATACCTTTGTCTCTTTAGTTGGAGATGATGTGATCACCTGATCCATTAGATTGGGTGACCTCGGCTTCATTAGCTTCACTGCTGCATGGTTCAGACTTCTTAACCCATGTCTTGTTCATCTGTTTCCTGACTTGCTCAACTGTAGGAGCAGGTACTCTAGTCTTGCAATCTTTCCTTGTATGTCCAATTTTCAGACAACTGTTACAAACTAGGCTCCATTCATCCAACTTTTTGATTTACCTCTGAAATGTGTCCTTATGCAGTTTTCTGAAACATGTCCATACTCACCACAGTAATGAAAACTATGCCATGTATTGTAATCCCAATTGTAATGATTACCTTTCCTTGGTGATCTCTCTTGTACCTTTGATGTCCACTGTTGTTTACCTTTGGATCTGCAATCTTGTGCTCTATGACCATATTTGTGATAGTTATAGAAATTACCATTGAGTCTAGGTGTTTTGCTTGCTTTTGCCTTACATTCACGTGCTTGATTTCCAAACTTATTACAGTTAAAATAGTAACCATTAAAGTTAGTTTTTGGATTGGACTTACCATTCTTGATTTGGAAAATGTTTGCTGTATGACTTGGTTTCCCATAGTGGGGACAAATAGGTTTGTTGTTTCTCAGATTTGCATTCCTTCTTTCACCTGTCTTTAATGATTCTCCATCTTCGGTGGTTGTATGTTGTTCAGTGTGACCTAATCTAGAAGAATCCTTAGGTCTTCTTGATGCTTCCACCAGTTGTTCAAAGTAGCTCATAGTAGCACTTAGATCATTCACTCTATTATTAAGTTCTTTCTTAGATCTCAATTCATCTTTCAGTTGATTGTTCTCAGATTTAAGATTAACAATCTCCAAGTCTTTCTTGCTAATCTCCTGATTCACAAGTAGTAGTTGATTTTCCATGTCCACTTGATTGAATGTCATTATTTGCACATCATGTGTTCTTTCATCCATTCTGGTAGTCAACATTCTCTTGTCTTCTTCTGCCATAGCCTTGTCATCTTCGGCTTTCTTTTTCTGTTCAACAACTTCACACATTCTTATTGATTGGGCTTCTTGTTCCTTTTTCAAATTTTTGACTTCTTCACATAGTGCACTGTTCTTTTCCAGTAAATCTGCTATGGCTGCATCACTCTCAGTAGAATCTCCATTCTGAAATAGATTTGTAGTGTCCTCTTCCTGATAATGAGTGTCATTCATTTGTTTGGCCAAATCTTTCCTTGCAGCCAAGGACTTCTTTAATTCTTGTCTTGTAATCTCAAGCTGTTGTAGTGCTAGCTGAACATCAATCTTTTGATTCTCAATGACTTTACCCATCTTGTAGATCTCCATTTCAAGATCTGTATTCTCAAGCTGATTATAACCTTTTAGAGAACTCGGCTCTGATACCAATTGTTGGAAATACAATAATGGGAAAGCAAGATATTGAGAGGGGGGGGGGGGGGGGGGGTGAATCAGATCTTCAAAATTAAACACTTAAACAAACTGATCCACATTCATACAAAAATTAATCTAATGTAATCTCAGATAGCATCCACACCATGAAATAAATAACACATAACACAATAACCTGGTAACCCAGAAACCCAAATAGGTAAAACTGGGGTGGGGATGACACCCACAAAATTCTCCACTACTGTAGTAATAAAGTGTACCAGTTAAGGTTACAAATGTTTGATTACAAAATGTAATCTACCCTGTTAGAGGTCTGCCTGGTTAAGAGCTTCAGATCATTACAATCTACCCTGTTAAAGGATTTCAACTTACAATAAAGTAAGCACTCTGTTAAGAGATAAATAAAGGTCTGCTAGAACCACTCTGTTAAGAGATTTTCACCTGATACAATGATTAAAAAGTCTCAAGTATTTATCCTTCGTTATGCACTTTGATGCTGATGACAGTTCTCCTCTTTTCAGTATCTCTTCTGATCTTATAATCTGATATACCCTTACTCTGCTGTTCACTGTGTTATGCTCTGTTTGATCTCTGCTTCTTAACAAAATAACCCTCTATGCATTTCACTTCAAAATGCAGTCGCCACACACCATACATGCATCACAAAAATAGGGTTTAGAAGCAATCTAATATACCTGTTCAGATCTGATAGCGAGATCTAGATCAACGATCAAGATCTAATATCCATACCTTGATGGTAAAATAATTAATGCTTACAATGAGTCATGCATAGGATAAAAAAATTAAATGCATAACTGACTCCGTATAAGAATACTAAATGCATATATTAGTCGGCCCAAAAACCTTATACAAGTCGGCTGGATCACTTATCCTTGAAGTTTGTATCATTCTAGACATGTATACAAAAACTGTTCTGCTTGGCACTTGTCTGTCTGTCGCTCGGCACTTAACATTCCTGTATCCTTCTCGGATCGGCAATGTAACTCAACTCGACAATGTAACTAGGCAAACTGAGAAAACTGCTAGGCAATGTTGCTCGGCCTTGCATAGTTTTAGCTCGGCCATAGTGATAGCCAACTAAAACTGCCTAGATGAATGACTAAGTGTTGGTCACTAATCATCAACATAACTTAGAGATTAACAATTTTGACCTAGATTCTTTGTAACATCCCTATTAAATTCCCTTGGAAACAATATCGTAGGTATCTACAGTAATGAATAAATCCTCTCCCTCATAAGGGCATCCAACTAGTCTGCATTCCATGTTTCAAGACTAGACATTATTTATCATCTACATTATTAATTTATAATTACATGTATGGAGACTTTCAAGATGAATGACACACTAAATCCTAACATTCTCCACTTAATATTTACATTGCAAGACATAATAATTAATTTAAAATAAAGTCAAGCTCTATAAAAGGTAAGGTTGATAGCCCTTTTCACCAATTGTTCCCATTGGTTTAGTAAGAGAATATGCAACACTTTAACCAAAATGTCAACTTGTTGTATCCAAAATTTTCACGATCAATAAAAAAACATTGAAAAAGTGATACTCAACATCAAATTTATTGTCTAATCATGATGCATTAGACTCTTTTTCAAATAGACAGTACTCTAATTATCATACATGATCCTAACTTATTTACACTCAAAACTCATACCTAAACATAATCTTCTTAACTAAACTACCTCTTAATAGGTATGTGTTACAACCATGTACCCTAATTTTGTAGTGAATGAGATAGGTATAGGTTTATGAATACTCATCCAACTAACATCTCCCTCAAATAGATTGAACACAAGTATTAATGGACTTCTTGCTACCCAAATTACTAGATCAATCCTAACTAACAAAGCCTCATTTATTAAGAATCATATCCATCATCAATCCCATGATAATAAATACGATAATCATAATTCCTAGGAAAATATCTAAAAAGCCTTCTAACAAAAGTCTAGTGCTCTATACCAAAGTTTGACATAAACCCAACTAGAAACTCGTACTGCTTGGGAAATGTTTAATAGATCGTTGAATACATTAATTTTCCTACAAAACTAACATAATGCAAATTAAAAAAAATCTCTAAATTACTATCTAATTTAGGACATTGATATAATGGTACATTAGTATTGTCAGGGAAAGATATATTAATGGTATTAAATTCATGCATCATAAACCTTTAAAAAAATAGACTAAACATGCTTATTTTGACTAAGCTAATCAAATTAGTCCCTATTGATCTCCACACAATGAACGTACTTGAAACCCCTACTTCATTTATTTTAACAGAACTAGAAAACTAATTTTTGTACTCTTTAATCATTTCATTCTATTTTCAGTGAACATTTAATTAGCATACATAGCAATGATTAGTGATTAATCATCAATCAATTTAAATAAACACAGTGATTGCATTCACTTTTAATGGAACCAATGTCCAATGTAAAAGAATTGAACTTCTTATACCACATCCATGAGACCATAAATGATTGTTTCAACACACAAATCAATTCTCATTCCCTTTTTCCAAAAAAACATCAAGTTATTTTATATATAAATTTCTTCCTTGAGATTCCCATTCAAGATAGTAATTTTAACATCCATTCGATCTACTTATATATTAAAAATAATTTTAACACCCTTTCGATCTACTTATATATTATTAGTAGGAATATGAATTAGGAAGATAATAGAAGTTAGTTTTGTTAAAAGAGAAAATTTCACCCATGTCAAATCCTTTCTCCTAGGAATGCCCTCTTACAACCAATCTTACCTTGTACTTTTCCAACTATCAATGTACTTTAAATTTCTTCTTAAACACTTGCTTACAACTATGGGTTTCCGTCCCTTAGATAAATTGACTAGATTTTAAGTCTCAATTTACTCAAGGTAGTTATCTCATCATGCATCCTCTATCCAAGACTCATGCTCCTCTAAATAAATGGATTCCTTCAAACATATAAGTTCATCTCAAATATAAGATAAACAGATAAACAAAAAGAAAATATGGAAGGTAATACTTGTCTACTAGTTTTTTGTTTCCTTGTGGAGCTATGGAATGGTCTGGTCTAGTAATAGATTCTTCCTATTTTTCCTATAAAATTTCTAAAACAAATCCTTCTACTTCTTTACATCCTCTTGTTCAACTTGTTATTTTAGTTGTGCATCTTCTTGCTTACCCATTTTAGTTTTAAAGTGCATATTATTCTTTTTCATTTCTTTTGGTTGTACCAAATCACAATTAACTCTAAGTTTTGTAAAATTACATCTCTATAATATACTATTTTCAAGATTAGATGATTCTAAAGCTTACTAAGAATTTCTTACCAAACTTTTAGATTTGACCATTAATGTCTTATTCAATCTTTATGTGTTGTTATTTTGTTATGTATGTATGTACGTACGTATGCATGCATGCATGTATGTATGTATATATGTATGTATGTATGTATGTATGTATGCATGCATGTACTATATGTATAGCAGAATATATCTTCTACCATAATACATGTATTTTGGGACCTCATCCCTAAAGTGAAAATAAATTTATTAATCTACGACACAAAAGAAAGATAAAAATAAAGATTATTGTGGTCTTCCAGTAAAAGTGGAGATCAAGAAAGTATCACCTATTATATATTTTTTCATAACATTCAATTCTCAAAGATCCCAACCCTACACAGTCATGACGATATTGATTGCCTTGTCATTTCACCTAATATGAAAGATCTTTTAACTTTTAAACTTGAATAATCCTTTGCAACCTCCCTAGTAAATATCTTTTTAAACAAACTATAGTATCCCAAACACTAGATAAATAAAAAATGAATAGAATCCTTCACATGAGTATCCAACTTGGTTTATTGCATGATGTTTAGAGACTATAAATTATTTATCATTTACATAATTAAATTACAACTAGAAGTCAAGATTCTTAAGGTTAATGGCACACCTAGTCCTAATAGGTAACATGATGTGCTTGTGGACCATCGAGATGGTGGTTGGTGATTTGTCAATTCTTGTTAGTGAGCATTTGTTCTTTCTTTCTCCTTGTGGGTGTTGTTTGCACTTGTTTATTTTCATTTTGAAACATTTTAAGGTCATGGTTTAATCTTATTTCTAGATTTTCTTTTGTGTGTAATAACCTTCACTATCTCTAAACAAGCAATTGTGATCAATGGTAATTGTTTGATGGTGGTAAATTATTCAAGGGTATGGTTTTGGTTGGAAAGTGGGTGTTTGGATGTCGATAACTATATTGTGCATGCTTCAAGGCCACATTTTGTATAAGATATTTTGTCTTGACTTGGTTGCCTTGCACTTGTTCCTACACTTTATTGTGGTCCTTTATCTCTACTTGTGTGTATTAAATATGTCATACCTAAACATGTACAACTCATCCCCTTTTATGTTGATTTCCTTTATTGACCACAATTAGCCTATTTTTTATTTGATGACTATTTAGTGGGCCTACCTTTAAGGCTCCTTTCTCTCCAAGGAAACCAGCTACACTTAGAGCATGGGCTATAACTTCTTATTCAAGGAAACCAACTACACTTAGAGCATGAGCTATAACTTCTTATACAATATGACTGGCTAGACATATAGCTTAAAGGATAGACCCTATTATAAACCTTTTCCTCTTTATTATCATATATTTTTATAGCATCAATTGTTATATGTCTTACTTCATCTCTCATTTTTCTAGATGTTATAGCCTCTTAGAAAAGGAACTAAATGCATTTTTTTCAATTAATAAAACAATATTGTGTGAGTGTCCTCATAGCTGATTAAATGATTTCAGGATGCGACATGCTATGTCTATGTCTAAGGTCAGATTGGTTGATTTGATTGCATGTTAGTTAGTTAATCTATATAAGGATTATAAAATAGTTCAAAGAGTATTTGAGCTATCCTTTTTCAATATGTCATGTTGATTTATCTCGTTTATCCATGGATTCTTAAATGATGGTCCTTGCATGAACATTTCAAATTACTTAGAGGTCTATAAATGTCAATCGTAGAGCCTAGATTATGGTTGATGGGTACATGCTTAGTTTTCATGGTACACTTGCACTTACATTGATGGAGTCAAAGTGATGATCCAATTTCCAATAGGATTAGGAAAATGGTCTACAATATTTCTCCTCTCCACCTATTCCATTCTTAAGATCATTCAAGAAACACCTTTCTTCTTTTTTGTAGTATAGATACTGCTCTTCCTATGTGTATAATCTAGAATTGTATTTTTTTCATATCCCAAGGGAGCTTGTATTTGAATTAGATATTTAGAGGATTTCATGGATATAGAATTTCTATTCACTCCTACAACTCATCACCTTAGTATTAAACATTGTTTAAGAATCATAATATGACAAACATCCAAACAATTATATAAAAATAATGTACAAATATAAAAACTAATTTGTTGTTGGCAACCTATGACCTAACTATTTATTCCATACGTCTTTTACTTAAGAAATAAATATCAATTTAATATACCTTTTACTTCATGAAGTTTTATAATACCTTATCCCATCATCTCTTCTAAATAGAAATTTCTGCCATTATAAATTTCTCCTTGTGATAGAGATATTGATGACTTGAATAAGTTTATTATGGTGAAGCTAACACATGATAAGCAAGAAGATCAATATCCCCAACTACGAATAACCCCACAAGGCTTTATGGAATGCTTATTATACTCTTCCACAATGTGGAGTTACATGTGCACCACTTCACTTTACAGTGGGGAAGCTTGAATGGATTCTGGTTGCATCTCCCATGGCACAAGAGGGTCCAACTAACTTTGACTTCACACAACATTCCAATCCAAGCTTAAATTTTTATTTGTTCCCACCTCTTTGGGATACGTGCATCTCCTTTGCTGATCCACTAAATGTTAAACACCAAAAATAATAGTGCTAAGATTGCAGATAAATCATGTGCTAATGATTAAGTTTATTCCTTCTTTATATCCCCAACATATTTCAAATTCCATATTATCAATATGGGACAACATAAAATTCAAAATTCATTGTAAGGAGAGCCCAGTGCTTTAGACCAAGATCCCACTAGTTTCTTAATCTTCAATATTATTATCATAATGATTACAGTATTCCTGATGTGCTTTTTCATGGTGGGCACTGAAACATAACTTCCATGCAAGTTTGAGCTCTCCAAGGATGTAGGAGCACTTATAGTCTGTCAGATGAACTCAAAGATGGATGGAAGTGGAGGAAATCTAAGATCTTTCCTTTTCTATGACATGAGTTATTCATTTTTACACACCATATAAGGCTGCCATAGCCGTTTCTTCTTGCAATGATGACACGGCCACTAACAACAAAGAATAGTGATGTAGAAAAAGGTCTTCCTAGTGCCCTAGTATTGTGGGTGTAATTATTCACATCATTCAAACTACTATTATATTAATGGCTATAAAGAAAGCATAAACTAATCCTGAGCTAAAGAGTTTTGCACATTCCTAGGCATTCAGGAATCTTGTAACATAAGTATGTACAAGATTGCACTGCATGTAACTTACTATACAAGCAAGGCAATCCAGCACTGGACTGTAGTATATACACTAGGTAGGTGATCCCAGAGATATTCCATAGCTCTTTTATGTCTCTGTGTATATACCCATAAGCTCTGTAACTCAATAGGAATCCTGTATTTTGGAGCCTCTGCTATGTCTAGAATAAGATTCAGGGTGGTTTCCTTTTTGGGTTTGTGTGGTTCAAGGCCTAAGAAGAAGTTGCAGAGCTCCTATAATAGTTATTCTTCATACAGAAGGCATAACATCAGGAGGAGGAGGAGTGCAACAGTGAGATTGGGAAGGGGAAGTGGGAGAAGAGGGAGAGTGGCATTCAAGCTCTCCAATGTTTGCTGTGTGAAATGGGTTCCTTTTCTTCTGATGGTCAGGAGGATGAGAAAGATGATTGGTGAAGTTGCAATGAAGGGAATGGAATCAACAACACTGCTCATAGGCTCTCACTGGGCATTCCCACTCTTTTATTCTCTGCATTGAAACATTATTTTGTAGTTCTAACAGAGGCTTCCCAACTCATGAAAGAGCTCTAAAAGGGTTGTAAGTCTCAGCTAAATGCTTTCATTCTGTTTCTTATTTTGTTCATAATTGCACTGTCCACTGTCCACTGTCCAGATCACTAATGCGTTTCATGGACTATAACATAATTTTGTTGTATGCATACACACCCATATAAATGTATTCAGTAGACTAGAACCAAATTTTTATGGTAGCTAGATGTTTATGAACCAAATTGTTTTGGGAACTAGATGTTTATGAGCATTCTACTTTTGGTAAGCTCTCAGAAGCTCCACTGCCTTCCAAATCTGTATGTTTGGTTTTGATTACTGTGACAGGTCAAGTTGTGGGCAATCTTATGGTAAGTTTGACAAGGCCTGTAAAATTTGGATACACAACAAAATAGGCCTGGGGTTGGGGATCTCTTCCAGCCAACGACTCCCTGAGGTACTAGAATTTAAAATACCAACATCACAAATCATTTTAAAATGTTTACCCGACTTACTACAATATACAGAAGCAGCTACTCAAATCCTGCTGGCTAAAAATATAGTGTCTTTTTAATAAATTGAATACATTTGTTGTCACAACATATCCCCCTCTTTAAGTAGATGTTGGATAAGACTTTATTGTATTAGAGAGGCAGGTATAACAAACAGGGTTGTCTAAGGTCAATGTGTGACCCTACATCATCTATTAATATATACTGATGAGTGCTTGGAAAAGAGTAATTTATTTACTTAATTATATTTTTGTAAGCAAATGTACAGTTGGCTTCCCCAATAATTTATCAATGATCGTTTAAATAACAAGTATCATGACATGGTCCTTTAAATAAAATAAATCCAGTACTGGTCAAATACATGCATATGGATTCCTTCAATATTCATACATTTGTTAATTTATTAAAATTATTGGTTAAATATAAAGAGAATTATGTTTATAATAATCACAAATCAATTTAGATTAACAATAAAAAGTTGTGGGATTTTTGTGGGTTATTGTATTTTGAAATTAAATGTGAAAATATGGATAGTAAATGTAATGGATAAAAGTATTTAGTTCTATGACTAAAGAATGAATAATTTCTAATATGGATTCAAAATTTTAACTATTTTTTTTTAATCTAGGAATGTTACATCTTTGTCATGCAATTTTTTGGATTGATCTTTATTTGTTCTACTCATCTTTTATATCAAAAAGACCGATGGTATTGAATGGAAGGATTTTTATTATGTCATAAGGGGACATATCCACCTAGGTCAACTCTAAAAATGTGTGTAAGAGATTGAATATAACAAACAAGTGGGATTCCAATTGATAACCCTAAAAATGTGTGTAAGAGGTTGACATTGGTATCTCCACACCTCTCCCTGGAGATGTGGTTATCATGGTGGGGGATAGGTCATGAGCTCAAACAGGGGATTACAAGGACCTCCCTTTTCGATGTCGTCAGTGCTTCTCTACTAGTCACCTGACAACTGATTCCTGTGGTGTGAAGGCGTTGCCACTTGGTGGAAGGATGCTAATGATGAACATTCAATTGTCTTGGATTTTGATTCTTCCTCTAATGAACAATCATAGGTTGATGATGACTCCCCTTTGGAGGAAGCTCCTATTGCATTTTGGATGATGCTCTTGTTGCAAACCTGGCCTCATCAGTGCCTGTGGATACAACTCCTCTTGCTATTGCTGGTGTGGCCCCCTCTGGCCATGTGAACCCTTCTCCATCTTCTAGTCATGATTTGCTTCAACCTTTGGTTGATGATGTACAACTTTCTCAACACTATGACCCTTGTGTTGACGAATTCTCAAATAGAGTTTCACTATTTTGCTCCCCGGTGTGGTGGGATTCCTATTGAAAACATCGCCTGTAAAGTTGTCCAACAGTGTAGGAAAAACGTTCTTTATCCTCTCATTCTCCTCCTCATGTTGTGGGTGAGTTGTCTACCCACTCTTGAGGTGGGCTACTAGCCTTCTTGCCAGTGTGTCGTTTATCTTTACAAATTGTCAGCACCTTTATTGTTAGTGTGTCGTTGATCTCTATTGACGCCTCTCGGTTGTGGTTGTGTAAGGGTCAACACCCTTGTTTTGTTGTTGAATTTAATAAAAAATAAACGAGCATTATACAATGATGTGAACAAATCCATAACTCCTTTAATGCACCAAGCTAAAATGTTTTTTTTTTCAATTACTCCTAGAATGCTTCTAGAATGATTAAATGTGTGTGGATGCCATTTGGTTGTAAATGAATGCATTTCAACACAAACACATAACATCAAGTCACACAAACATGTTTTAGTTAGTTTACAATAACTGGTAGAATGGGTACACACATCAACCATATTTGAATTTAAATTATCTGGTTGGTCTTTTCTACTCTACTCTATTTTGATATTTGAGATAAATGGTATTCAAAAATACTTTGGAAGGATTGTTGTTATGTCACAAGTGGACATGTTCACCTAGGTCAACCTTAGAAATGGTGTAAGAGATTGAAGGCAATAAGAGAAAGTGATATATAATAATGTGTACAAATTCATAACTCCTTTTAATGCACCAAACTAAATTGTTTTGTTGTTAATTACTTCTTGAAAGTTTTAGGATGACTAGATGTATGTAGATGTGAAATGGATGCAAATAAATGCCCTTCAATATAAAAACATAACATCACCCCGACTTATACAAAGAAAAATAGAATCATTGGTAAAGAATTATGGTGTTTGAAGGGATTCCATAACTATTAGAAAATCTAATTAACAAAGCTTTCCAAGGAAGAGAAAAGACAAATGCATGGTTCTAAACAAAATGGATTTTGTGTGTTCAATACAAGGAGCAAATCAAGATTGAATAAACATCTAAAGTTACAATGAAAGGAGAGTGAAGGCAAGTGACCTTACATAGACTCTTATTGTTTCTCAATACTTAAAGAGGTTTCCAAAACGTACAAAAAGGTTGATAGTTAAAAATGTAATCCTAAAGAATTACCAAAGAACAGTAGAATGAATGAAAATGTTCATTTTGAGTGTTGTAAACTTAAAGCCAATGAATTGCAACCTAGAGAAGAGGATTTCTATTGATCAAACCAAGAACTCTTTGAAAAGCTATTCAATTCTCTTCATCTTTCAAAATACATACATTCAAAATGAAAGAAGAAATTGTTTTGTCATTTTCATCTCATTACTATCATTTTTTAAAGTTATTTGAATATGTTGGCTCCCCCATCTCACTATTAAGTGATTACACAAAAAACATTCTCCCAACTAAAATTATGTGTTTTCAAAATGAGCCTATCATTTTCATCATAAATTTCTCATTAGCTCTGAAACAAGGGTTTATCTTGGTAGTTGTATTAAACTAAGATGTATAGCTATATAATTCAAACATTAAACCACTAATTAGCTAAAGATTCAATCTAACATGCACACACAATGAAATACGAAGAAGTAAATAAAAATGAAATTTTTACCTTGATACTTAAACTCCTTGTAGCTTGATTTCATTCTCCCTATGCTTTGAACTCTTGGTTGTTGAGCTCTCATAACTTTAAACCAACTTCTCCAAGACGCCTTCAACATTTGGAATATAGTGGTATGCAATGCTACTAGGATAAATTCTTATGATGCTCAAAATACTATGATGCAAGATGGATAGATGATTAGCTAATGGATGGTTTATGATTCTAAAATGGATTATGATGAGATGCTTATAAATACTAATTCTATGGTAATTGCTCACTTACTCACAAATGCTCTTAAATGCTCAAATCACTACAATGCTAAAATTTCATAAGATGATAATTTGGATGCTAATTACTTTCAAATGGTGAAAAAGTGCTCCTTTTATAGGCATTTGCAACCCTCAAACCCATGTGAAAAGATCAAATGACTATGATTGAAAGGTGGAAAGTGTTGGAGTGCAAGTATCACTGAGAATGAGGGGGTGAACCCGCGGTATATATATGTTTAAACCTTTTGGACAAATTTCAACTTTAACCTTGAAAACTTAAAAACTGAAAGCATAAAAATAAGTGTAGTAATATAACACTGAAAGAGAAACAACCAGAAGAAACTTTTATACAATTTTTTTTTGTCCCGAGTGGAAAACCCTTAGGGTAAAAAACCACTCGAATTATGTCAAAATATTTTGTACAGTGCCTCACTAGCTATATGTATCACTAACAATGCTATCTCACTGATACTCTTTTCATAAATGCCTCACTGGCTATACTTTCTTTTGTCCCAATTTGATATCAAAACACAGAGTTATGTCTCTATTTCTCTTAATACTTGTTCTAGTCTCATTTCACTGACTTAAAAACAAATGTAACAATAAAACTGGTAAAAATGTACTTTGCACAATATATCATTGATCACACACACACACACACACACATTTGTAGATCAATAATCTATCATACAAAGATCCTCTTCAAATTTTTTTTTCCTACATATTCTTAGTATCACTAAAAATTCTGACAATAAAAACCAAAGCACCTCTCTTTTGTTCACACTCAAAATCTGTCAAAGGAATGCATATATATAATACACATTCAACTACAATATGATAGTTATTTAAATAAATATCATATTATAGTTAAACTATAATATAAAATCAAATATATTTGACTTTTCATAAACAAACTAACTGATAATCATATTTCAAATCTCCTTAAAAAATAGCTTCACTTTTCTCTCAGATAATAGCCTTTTTCAAAAATAGAAATATGCATATATCTTTTCTCAAAATCCTTAAACTGTTAGGAATAATACAACGGAGGGGGGGGGGGGGGGGGGGGGGGGGNGGGGTGAATCAGTTGTATGCCAAATATTAAACTTTAAACCAATTATTTCGTGCAAATCTAAACACTTCAATAACAACACCATAACACAAGTATTTTGTTGTCAAGGAAACCTTGTTAAGGGAAAAACCCCGGTGGGAATTAGCACCCACAAATATTGCACTAGAAATATTGTATCCATGTTAGAATATCTAGACCTATTAGGAATTTATTATTACATCCAGTACAAGTCTCTGATAAAGGACAAACCCTGTTAGGAGTCTTCTCAACCCTGTTATGAGTTGAATGAAATGATGAGCTCACTACTCGAGCACAAAACCTAAAGTGAAGGTTAAATCCACCTTCTGGACTCATTGTCGAAAATGAAGTATAGAAGTATACTTTTAAAAATGAACGGACTGATAGAAACTTGCTTTTCCTATACAGTTCCAATGAAGTGTAATACCAATACAATTACTTCTCTACATCCAGTAGAACTCGCATCCACATGCAACATTCAATCCATCCAATACATCTATTCTATATTTTTACACATCAAGAGATTTATTTCATTTACACAAGTTACAATAAACAATTAGGTCAGTCTATTAAGACTTTCCGAATGCATAAGCAATTACATAGACCCTTGTTAAGATACACACAGTACTTGACACAAGTAATTATCAAATATATATCATCGGTTACACTCAAAGATCCATAAATAAAACTCACCAATCATTAAGAACATTACACCTCTATAGTCAACCTCAAATAGGTCTTCGCTTGTCCACACACCTTAGCTGATGTCATCAAGAATCCAGCGACCCAAAATCACAAAGAATGTTCTCCCATGTATCCTATGTCATGCCTTAAGCTCGCATATCATAACTCATGCTCGCATCCAACTTATCCCAAAAACTCAGAGACTGTCTCTATCTTGATCCTCTGTCATTGCACTGTATCCAGTCTTTACCAAAACAACAATAACTCATGCAAATATCAACATAAGATCCAAAAACCCTAGACATAAGTTCTACACTCATCTCTCTACACAAATTTGTGCTCGCACATGCTGATACTTTGTACAATGTTCATTCACACGTGTCAATATCGCCTGTCCCTGTGATAACCATTCTTTTTGAGACTTCATCTATATCCAACTGAAACATATGTTGACATAAATGACAAAACATGAATGTCAACACCTCAAATAACAAAAAATCCAACATAATCATCTCTTCAAACTGAAATCATAAACCATATCTAACTATAATGTTCAAAATCTTTCATGCATGGTAATGTATCATGTCAAAAATGTGTATACAAAACCATACTCAAGCAAGGTTAAAAAGAGCAACCCAAGACTGAAAATGACCCGACCATAGGTAACCTTCAAACTATAAAGAATTTTACAATACTTTTAAACTTTGACATAGACATGCAGACCCAACTCGGGGTTATAACAAAAATGAAACATGTATAGAAAACCCGACCCAAAATATGTGAACAAAATATTTTTACCCACAAAGATTTTTCCAGCTATCATGAAGAAAATAACATATATTTTTAGACTTTTGAAGAACCCTGGCTAGGGTTGCTAACAAATTATCACCAACTCTCAACAAAGAAAGACTTTGCAAGAAAAATCTAGTATATGAAAGAAACGACCTCACAACTACATGATTTAAAACAACGATCCTGACACACAAACACATTGCATGGATACACTGTTAACCAAGAATTAGATGAGGGACATAAAAATATTAAACAAACCATGGGAAGGAAAAAGAACACTTGATAAAAATAATCAAGCTAAAATCTCTGTCAAAACCCAATGATCACTCTGCTTCACAAAAATTCACAGCCTCACCCAAAAACCATTGATAACTCTCATCTCTCTTTCAGCCAAAGACAACATCTCTGTAATAAATGTCAATGAGAAAAGCATTTCCATATTTTACATTCAATATTATTCAATGTAACATGTCGATAAGAACAAATGGTGCTAGGAGGAGACCAAAAGGCATACCTAGAAATACAAGTATTCTATGCCATGCTCATAACATGTTGTAAAATTAAGATCGTCCTATAGAGAATAGATATGTATAGAGATCTTTAATAGAGAGAATCTAATAAGATATTTTTTCACAATATATACTTCTGATATTTATTGAATTATAAATACAAATGAATTATAAATACAAATGCATGTTCTTCGTATATGCTGTAGTAGTAATATGAACTCTGTAATGGATATGTTTCCACAACATATACGAAGATATATAAATATAAAATATGACAGTCATGTCTATGTAGAGACATGACTGTACATGGCTTATTCCATGTATAGTCATGTCTTTACATAGACATGTCATTTCGTATGATGCCAATTATCCACAAAGTAAAGCGTTGTTTCCATAACACTAATGTGTTACGTATAACTATCGTATGATAGTTATTGTAATATGAACTCTGTAATGGATATGTTTCCACAACATATACGAAGATATATAAATATAAAATATGATAGTCATGTCTATGTAGAGACATGACTATACGTGGATTATTCCATGTATAGTCATGTCTTTACATAGACATGTCGTTTCATATGATGCCAATTATCCACAAAGTAAAGCATTGTTTCCATAACACTAATGTGTTACATATAACTATCGTATGATAGTTATTGTAACACATATTAATATATGTGTTACGATAACTATCATACGATAGTTATCGTAACATATATATAATGTATGTAAGACATCCACTATGGTCGATATAACAACAACCTTGTCGAATATAAAGAATTTGTTTCACTTTATATTAATATATAGAGTATGTAATCAAGCATATCAAATATGATAATAATGATATATATGTGTGTGTGTGTGTGTGTGTGTGTGTATATATATATATATATATATATATATATATATATAAGTCAATCATACAAAAGCTATTATTTAACACTCCCTCTTAGCAAGAGAGGATTGATTAGAACCAATATGTCAAGATGCAAGTGTTATGTGATCCCCGAATCAATACAAAACTAGATATAACACTTAATCTCTTTATATCAGGATAACTGGAAAGATCCAGAACGTACTCAACCTGATAGAAAATTATCACAATCCTTGCCTCAATTTGAAATTAGATTTGTGATAAGTAATGGTGTCAAGATATTCGGCGCAATTTAGATCAAAACTTGAGGCACATGTTATCATAATCCCCGACTTATTCGGAACTGGATTTTAGTGATAACTAAAACATAACTTTATATCAAGATATATGACACAGACCAGGACATTAATATAATGTACTCATCCTAATAGAAGAGTTATTGCAATCCCTGACCAATTCAAAACTAGATTTAGCGACAACAATCAAGATATCCGACACATTCCGGGACAACTACTTAATGTAGTCTAATCTTGATTTACATGTTATAATCCCCGACCAATTCAGAACTAGATTTAACAACTTCAAAAATTCAGTGTTAGGACTAGTGACTACAATACATAGTCATACCTGACACTAGGTTAAGCTATTGTCTAAGTCATCACCTAGCAATAGTAACCCAACACATATGAAAGATCGTCACCTTTCATAATATAACACAAAATGAATGGGCCCATAAAGTCACACATATGACATCCACCTTGACTCTGCTCAGAGGGTGAATCCACCATGGATCATCCCAGAGAGTGGAAACCAGGACTTCCACTTTAGACTTGTCTATCAAAGACAAGAATCATTTAACATACAAAATGATGGATCATAAAAGCTGAAACCTTCTTTTCAGCTAATGATTTTACTCCTCAACATACCAAGGTTATCTAAAAGTACTGAAGGCATTATATTTTTACATTAGTATACTTAGAAGAAAAACATGATCTACACCATCGATTTACTCTACATCAACAGACAAGGCACATCACTATCTGATGCCAAGGTTACTCGACAAACATTGTTAAGTGTTACCCGATGACAAAAAGGTAAATGATACCCGACGAGTAACAACAGTGCTACCCGACAGTACAACAAAGAGAGGTACCCGATAGATACAGGGAACCTGATGAATAGTTCAGTCAAGGAATGCCGACAAACTGCAAGTTCAAACTGACAACCAAGAACTGACAGTCAGTTACATCCCGCAAAAAGTGGATCTGACTTTCCACGTCAGATAAATCACTGAAGTTGTGTTTATAACTTCTTGATTTTCTTTTAAATCAATTATGTGCAGAGGAAGCAATGTAATCTTTATTGTTTTAAATCATTTTACTGTTTTAAAACATGGAAACTAAAGATCAAGGTCAAGTTGTAAACCTTGGATCTGAGAGTTAACATTGAAAATCATGAATTCCAAGATAGGTCAAACACTTGTATAAATAGGTGCTCAATCCATTGAGAATTGTAGTTGTTCAATAAAGATAGTAGCCACAGAGAGAAACTAAAGACCAGACAAAGAATTCATGCAGAAGAACACAAACATATTCAAATCACTTTTCAAGAACAGAACAGAGGCTACCAAAAGCAGAGAACAGTTATTCATCAATCACTTAAGGTGATATTATTATTGTAAAGGTTTTAATAGATCTGTAAATCAGAAATAGTAGATTGCATACAACCAGGTCAACATTTGTACTCATTCTAACAAGTGTAGTACACTAATAAAATCCTTTCAAGAAAGGTGGGCTTAACCGTCCTATTGTAAATCTCATAACTGAGTGCACACTTAAATCAGTGTTGCTAAAGCTCTTAATAGAGTATATCTTAACATGTCTCTACCTTAATACTCTTAACAAGTTAGATAATCAGAAGTGATCAAATTGTAAGCCTTAACCGGCTCCCTTCCATTCTGTAAATAGTGAAGTTTTGTGGTGCCATCCCCACCGCAGTTTTTACTTCCTAACAAGAGTTTTCTGCGATACCATATCTTGTGTTATGTGTTTGTCAATTTCATGAATGTTTCTATGAATAAATAAAAACTATTAAAGATTATGAACAAACAATAGACACATAAGAAAGTATAACAGTAATGGTTGGTAAATCAGAATTGAATGATTACTAATGATAAATTGTGTAAGGTGATAAAAGTTTTAGAGGTACTG
>MU227157.1:1490771-1521272 GCA_018584345.1 Thuja plicata
TGTGCGGAGGAAGCAATGTAATCTTTATTGTTTTAAATCATTTTACTATTTTAAAACATGCAAACTAAAGATCAAGGTCAAGTTGTAAACCTTGGATCTGAGAGTTAACATTGAAAATTGTGAATTCCAAGATAGGTCAAATACTTGTATAAATAGGTGCTCAATCCATTGAGAATTGTAGTTGTTCAATAAAGATAGTAGCCACGGAGAGAAACTAAAGACCAGACATAGAATTCATGCAGAAGAACACAAACAGATTCAAATTAGTAAATCACTCACAAACAGAGGCTACCGACAAGCAGAGAAAATGTACTCATCAATCACTTAAGGTGATATTATTATTGTAAAGGTTTTAATGGAATATGTAAATCAACAATAGTAGAATGCATATAGTCAGGTCAACATTTGTACTCATTCTAACAAGTGTAGTACACTAATAAATTCCTTTCAAGAAAGGTGGGCGTCCTATTGTAAATCTTATAACTGAGTGCACACTTAAATCAGTGTTGCTAAAGCTCTTAACAAAGTAGATCTTAATAGGTCTCCACTTTAATACTCTTAACAGGGTAGATAATCAGAATTGATCAAATTGTAAGCCTTAACCAGCTCCCTTCCATTCTGTAGATAGTGAAGTTTTGTGGGTGCCATCCCCACCGCAGTTTTTACTTCCTAACAGGAGTTTTCTGCGATACCATATCTTGTGTTATGTGCTTGTCAATTTCATGAATGTTTCTATGAATGAATGAAAACTATTAAAGATTGTGAACAAACAATAGACACATAATAAAGTATAATAGTAATGGTTGGTAAATCAGAATTGAATGATTACTAATGATAAATTGTGTAAGGTGATAAAAGTTTTAGAGGTACTGATTCACCCCTCCCCTCTCAGTACTACTTCCCATTAATTCCAAAAAGTACACAATATTCTTTCTAGCAAGGGGTTTGGTAATAATATCAGTCATTTGTTCTACACTGAATTGCATTTATTTGCACTGTCTCATAGTCTTGGTGAATTCTAAGCTTACAAAGTATACACCATCTTGACATGGTACACTCCCTCTAAATTTGTATGACCAAGATCATGGGGTGCAAACTTTATTTGATCTTCTACCTTCTCCCTCTTACATATAGCCTTCTCACATGGTAATAATCATAATTCTTTGCTACAATTTCTTGATTAATAGAGAATAGACAAAACATGGTCTACTCCCTCTATATCAAGATCCTTGAATGTCCACTGATGCAGATCCTTTAGCTTCTTCCTCTGTCATGAAGGCATACCCTATCTATATACTCAACTCAGTGTTACTGCAGGATGTCACTTCATACCTTCCTTCTTGAGAGAACCAATACAAATATTCTGAATAGTCATAAGGCTACATTGGCTATCATAAGATGCATTTTGATATTTTCCAAGGTCACAACATTAACACTCCCTCTTGGACTTGAGGGAAGATAATAAAGACTTATAGTATGATGTTTATCTCAATGATTTGTAGTCTCATGATGTATGGAATGCCTTAATCAGAGATTCTATCCACGTGCATCTCATCGGTGATTCTATCCATGAGTTCCCACTACTATAATCTTAGAATTGTTTTACCTTCAATAGTGAGCTCCCTCTCAATCAATATGATTGAGTTTGTCACAAGTTGTTTGAATCATCTGTCTCCTTAGAAGCTAAATTTTGCCAACTTCTTGACCTTTGTGAAGATGTCAGACTCCCTCTGAATCTGGATTTCATATGCTTTCATCCTTTTCAAATATTTTCAAGTATTTCCTTTCGTAAGGTGCGCCCATTAATACGATAATCATACCCATTGTCCTTCTTCATAATATATCAGTTTCATTCTGATCCTTATGTTAATTTTCTTCTTTACTAATCACATCTCATTATGATAATTACAGATTAGATGTTAACTTCATACATTATCGATATCTAATTATATTAATCATTGGTTACTATCCCACTTGTACTATCCCCTTTTTTGATTAAATTAGATAGTTGGGATAATTACCTTAACTTATCCTCTCACTTCATCAAATGATGCTATGCATGATATAAATGATGTGTGTGTAACCAATTTATAATGCTTTCAACAATGTTTTTCTATTCCAATTCAAATATGCAGATATGTTGGTCGAATCTTCTGTCGTCTCAATAATTATCTGAGTAAGATTGTATGTTAACTGATCTCCATTTTCTGTTCTAGCCAATCTAGACTCCTTCCTTATGGATTTGTATCACCCTCCAATCTGTTCTCCTCTCCATTGCATAATACATATATCCCACTGTAATGTTGTTGTAATGTCCCTTGTCCAGTCATATCAGAATTGAGACTGATACTATATTACAAGAGGATTCTTTCCATATATGATTTGTACACAATTCTTTATTTGTCTCAATTGAACTTTTGCTGTGGCACTGATATCTTATCTTGAATAAATCAGATATTGCGGAAGTTGATCACTACATGGAATTTTCACTTCGCTATGTAGGAGTTTAACTGGAAAAGATCGTATTAAATATATTTCTCCATATTGAATTTAATAGACAACCCCTTTCCAATAGTGTGCTACTTTGTTTGATATAACCATTCTTTGCAAAGTGACTTGCTGACTGAACTAAATAATCTTTCTTCCACGCAATAATGGTAGATGAATATTATAGTATGGGTTCCTCAATCCTCATCTTCTTTGAAGCTACTCAATTACTCCTTTCCAAGAGATAATATCAACCTCCCTTCCTCTGTACTGACGTGAGAACCCTCCTATTATCTTGAAAGTAGAGGCTTGAGACTCTAAACACTCTCTCTATGATGAGTCCTAATTGCAATATGATGCCAATGCCAATAGATTGAAGCCTTATGACATAACCAAGTTCTTACCCGATTCTCATTGATGAGTCTTTAGTCCTCGACTATAGTGATATTGTGAAGATGAATCCAATCGAGAAGATGCTCATGTAGCTCACACAACCATCAATGATGAACTAATATTCCCATATTTAGAGAGCGACTCAATCACGACAATATGGGATTGGTTGTATCAATACATATGTCAACTTGATGACTTGCCTCGTATGAATGAATAGGAGTTCTTGCTAGCTGATATTGGTGCTTTGAAGGCAATCCTAGTAGTAATCTTACATCAATGATTAGAAAGATGCATTCTAGGTGAACTGATCACAAGTGAATCCTGAATCTTGGTTGTACAATCATGAATCTGCCTATATTCTCTACAAATCGATAAGAGATGGGGATGTTATATGTGCCTCAATGCCTAATCAAGCATTTGATCATTTCTTCATGGGCTATACCAGTTTCTATGTAGACACAATATCCTCTTTGTCCTTTGCTTATTTAGCTCTGGAATTCTATCCGATGGCTTAAATTAGGCCACTGCTCTCTAAATTAGTGCATATATACTTCACTATTTATTCTTTCCTTTCGGAATCGGGTATATTGAAATCAATAATACTGTTTCATGTTTCTTAATTTTCCCCAGTTAGGTCTCCTGAATGCGGATGGATTCTCTATATTAGAAATGATGATTTTCCTACTAGTTTTCTGCTGACTATGCATCCACGACATGCTCTGATTTGATAATAATAAAACTTTGTTGGAAATAATTTCTATATTAAGCCAATATCTCCCTTAGAACATATGCGATTGTCATGATTGTTATAATCCATAATCTGCAAGTCATTTTTATCCTCATCACTGGTTGATTCAAAAATGGATGATTAAGATATATATTTCCTTTGACAATGGCAGATATTTTTATTATATTTTAATCCTTTGATGATTGATGTTTAGAATAAGAACATATATGGAGTTTTGCCACCAATATCGCTGCTAATTTATCACCGATTTCTTGCGAATATATTTTATTCTCTTATAGGTTAGGCTCTGATACCATGTTGTAAAATCAAGATCATCCTATAGAGAATATATATGTATAGAGATCTTTAATAGAGAGAATCTAATAAGCTATTTGTTCACAATATATACTTCTAAATATTTACTGAACTATAAATACAAATGTATGTTCTTCGTATATGTTGTAGTAGTAATATGAACTTTGTAATGGACATGTTTCCACAACATATACGAAGGTATATAAATATAAAACATAACAGTCATGTCTATGTAGAGACATGAGTGTACATGGCTTATGCCACGTATAGTCATGTCTTTACATAGACATGTCATTTCATATGATGCCAATTATCCACAAATTAAAGCGTTGTTTCCATAACACTAATGTGTTACGTATAACTATCGTATGATAGTTATTGTAACACATATTAATATGTGTTACGATAACTATCATACGATAGTTATCGTAACTTATATATAATGTATGTAAGACATCGACTATGGTCGATATAAAAACAACCTTGTTGAATATAAAGAATTTGTTTCACTTTATATTAATATATAAAGTATGTAATCAAGCATATCAAATATGATAATAATGTGTATATAGATCAATGAACAAACTCAAACTTATCATCTTAATGAAACTCAATATATCACTGCCATCAAAATATCTCTGCCACTGAAACAAACATAATGATCACTGTATAAACCATGTCAATGGAGTCAAGATGCAATACCATTGATAATGTCACTGTAGTATAGCAAAGATAATGTCATTGCGTTATCAAGATCCCACTGAATTGTCACTGCATTATTATGCCAAAACCATATAAACATAAAGCTAACATCATTGATATCCATCAAGTAAACCATATGATAGCACAAACAATGTAAGTTAAAGAGATGATCAAAGCATACCAAATCCACCTCAAAGCATACTGAAACCACCTCAAAGCATATTGAATCCAACATACTGAATCTACCTCTGATATATATAAATACTGATATCCAATTACACTGCCATTGACAAGATTATTGTGTTTGGCATCAAGGACAACAAAAAACAAAGGTGAGGAGCAACATAAAGATCAATGGTTGAAATTGAATCGGTTGGAGAGGTTGAGAAAAAGTAGGGAGTAGTTGGAATGTGAGAGGGAGAAGAGGAGGAATGTTCCTCCTACTTAGACAAGGTGGAGGGTAATGTGGGAAGGAGAGATATTTGTCAAGTGTCTCTCCATGACTATTGAGAGGAAGAAGAAAGGATGTTTTCCATAGTAGGAATCTTTTCACAAGTGTCTGTATGAGTTGACATTGACCAAGTGAGGTGGAGAAACAAGCCACTACTTTGTAGGCTAAGTGGCATGGACCAAGTCTTATGAGGACATGTAGCCATGAGACTAACTCTCCTTAGGCCACATACCCCTTTGAAACCCTTAGGAATACGACTCTTAGTTGAGGATGAATAGGCTAATTATAAAATAAATTAAATTAATTTCCTTGGCCTAGGGTGAGGTGTCATATAAGGTGGACTAGGAAGACCTAGTCATGTGATGAGAGGGAAATTAAGTAATTTTAGGAAATCACTTAATACAGGTAAATTTGAAGACTTGGGATTGGAAGAATAAGAAAAAATGAATTATTTAAATAAATTAAATAAGAAATTTAGTAATAGTATAAAAGACTATTAACTAAACAATTAATAATTAATTAATTCTTCAAGTCATTTTTGAGTTTATACATTAGTAATAACATTTTCCCTCCTTATATTCATTGATTCTATGAAATATACCTCTTACTATTGCATCCCATTAAAACCGAGTTTCCTCTTGATTTTATTGGGATAATATGTTGAAATATCCAATCCATTCCTTTTATTTAGTAACATATAAAACAACCATGAAGCATAAGTTTCAAGCCTACAACATCATGTCTATATTGGCAACACTCCTAGAGATTGTAGACACCAAATTAATGCATGATAGTCTTAAAGATTTTTTAATAATATGGAAATAGAGGAAATACATTTGATTGAAAAAATACAATCAATATTGAGTTAGATCATGCTAATAATTCCCCAATTTAATTCAATTTACCAGTTGGGTCCTCAAATGTGTGAAGTATCGTGATTTAGAAAATAGAGAAATTGGGATAGTTGATGCCAAACTGGTAGCAAAACTTGATGGTACTTCTCTTAGATTAATTGTCATAAAATAGTTTACAAACATAACAACATCTATGATCTTTTAATTCTTTACTAAAAAGAGAATTATTTGTCTAAGCAACATAGCATAAAATTTGGATGATGCTCCCCTTTGGATGAAGCTCTTGTTGCAAATTTGGATGATGCTCTTGATTTGGCCCCTACTGTCCCAAGGAATCCTACTCCTCTTGATTTTGTTGGTGCAACCCTCTCTGGTTGTATAGATCCTTCTCCATCTATTGTTCTTTCTATGCTTCAATCATTGACTAATGATGTACAAATTTCTTAGCACTCTGACCCTTGTGCTGATAGTTTTTCAAATACAGTTTCATCACTTGCTCCCCCTTGTGGTGGGGATCCTAGCAACAGTATCACTTGTATAGTTGTCCAATGACATTGGAAAATTTTTTCTTTAGCCTTTCATTCTCCTCCCCACACTACGGGTGAGTTGTCTACCCAGTCTTGAGGTGGGCTACTAGATTTTCTACTAGTGTATTGTTTATGACCTATTCTTTTAATAATCAACACCTTTACTGTTAGTGTGCTATTGACCTATATTGACACCTATTGGTTGTGGTTGTGTAAGGGACAACACCCTTTTTTCTATTGATTTTAATAAAAAAAAATATAGCACAAAATTGGTTACAAGTACCTAAAAAGGGCATCGTCCCAATTGCCTAAGAACCTCCATAGGTTTCATTTCGTAGAAGACATTTCAGATATAATTATTTTTCTTCATAGACCCATAGAAATTGAAGGGTCAGATTACTTTGGGAAATGGATGCATGTTTTCATTACTATTATATGTAGTGGAGACCAATTTATTGATTGGGTCAATATTATTAGCAATGACCTGCATGAACAATTGTTTAATTTCGAAGTCAATCAACATTGCTAAATGTCTTCTTGCCTCTTTTATATTATTTCAAGCATCAAGATTTGGTTATATCTTGTACCTAGAGGAGTGCGTAATGATACGAATCAAATTTATGGTCATTACCCACAACTACAATTGGAACATGACAATTAGAGCTTCATTCATCAATGCTAACAATAAGAGAATCTCAAGGAAAAATTAGAATCAAATTTTCACTAGATGAAACAACTCTTATTAACACTTTGGGTGTTATTTCATCCAATTTCTATGGCTTAATTATATTTAATTTGGAGTATTTGACAGTTATCCATATAAGTTGCCAAGGTTAATGGGAGGTTAATAAGAGGTGCAAAGAAGGGAATAAATTTGGGATTCATTTTCCTATTGGTCTTAGCCACTACTTGTGCTAAACCTCATCTCATGCTTAGAAAATTGAACAATCATTGGCCAAAATAACTAATTATTACCTACGAGGTTTCCTTTTGAGTTAATCATTACATTAAAATTAATTTATATCCCAAAGTAGGATATTACCATTTGCTTGTATTAGAATTTTTGAGAATATTGTGAAAATGACATTGAAGTTAGGAAGAGAGACTTGATGAGGTTTACCCTTGATCAAATAAAAGACATTAAATTGGGTTGGCAATAATGGAAAGGGTCATATTTGGTTGATCCTACTTACTATGCTTGTATTCAAACATAACCAGTTTCACAATCAACAAGGCAATAAAAGAGATTAAAAAAAATAAGGAAAGCACAACTTGTATTATTAAAAGATCATAAAATCAACTTAAAGGGAAGGATATTGAAACCACAACCACTATGTCATCAAATAAAGATGATCCTTCAAAGAAAGGAAAGATGGTGATAAACATGAAAGAATATTTATCTTTTCAAGCTATCCTTACTCCTTGTCTACCAAGTCTCAAAGAAATGTATCAAGAGGACATTATGATAAGGATCCTTCCAAAATAAAGCTTCTAAAGTTACATGTGGTGAAGAAAATCCAAAATGAATAAATTAGAAGGGAAAAAGAAGTGACTCAATCCAAAAGAAGAAAATGAAGAAGACCCTTTTGATTCTAGACTTCTACTCAAGGTAATGTGCAACAATAATCAAGACTTTCACTATACATGTGATCATTACTCTTAATGTCTAGGCCCATTTATCCTATGTTTCTTCTCCTCCTCATGGAACACAACCCTCTCTTATTGTACAATTATGCATCCACTAATCAATTCTCTACATCACTCACCAAGTAATTCCTCCCAAAAGAATTTAATGTTGTTCGATGCTTCTAATGAGTATGAAGGGAAGGTAATAATAAACCCCAAAAAGGTAAGGAATGAGGTGAATTTAGTTCCTATCTAATAGCTCTAATAGCTATAATAGAAATAATGTAGTTCCTATCGAATAACAAGACTATCACGTATATAGTGTAATCGTATGGATAGAAAAGGTTGATCACCTTATAGATTACAGCGAGGTCAACCATGCCCCTCCTTTTTTTATTTCTCTTCCATCATCCTTTTGATACCTTGGCTACCTCTCATGGTTCTTCTTCTTCTTGGCTCCAACTTTCCTATCTAAGAAAATGAAAAATATTCAAATTATTATTCCCTAGTTTTTATGATGCTGCCAAATTAATACAAAGATCCCCCAAGCCAAAGAAATCCAAAGTCACATATTGGTTGATGACAAATCCTTCTTCCAAGGATGTTTTTGGAACTTTCTCAGCCTACAACAAATAAGAATAAAAAGGAAGTAATAGAAGCTATTTATACCATTACTCATGTAGATCTCCACTCATGGTGCAGGAGAACTTAGGGTAACAAACAATCAACACCATCCAAAAATATTTTTAGTTTTGTTTTAGTTTGGTTTGAAGGTCTTTGGCATCTCTTAGTTATTGATTTTGACTTGCAGCCAAGAAGCTTTGATTCAGGGATAAAATTTTGTTGGATGTTGTAATTGCCACTTCCACGATTGATATGTAAGAAAAATATAGAGCATTGGAACAGGGTGTGAGCATTCATAAACTCATACATAGATTATCTTAATGATAATAATGTTACTAATCTATTGCTGATTTCAACACCAATAGCTACTTTGGTGATATTTCATATGATGCCAGTTTGACTTGTGGACGTACCCTTATAGATGTTGATGTTGACCTTGATGTCCACATATTTCCCTATCTATTATGTCCTCAAATAAGTTCCAGAGGCACATAGCCAAGCCTTTTGAAGGGTATTACAAATATTTCCCTTATTTTTGCACATACTTCATGTCCAATTGGCATTTTCTCTCCCCTCTCCTCTTTTGAAAACAATTGCAAAATGTGGAAATATAGACAATGCACTCTATTTTTTTTAAGAAAGAGATTACTTCCCATGGAATGTAATGATTGCAGACTTATATGCACAAATGAATTTGGAAACATCCTACCAGCTGATCTAGGTATGAATCTCCATCAAAGCATATTCAAAAATGGATTTCTATGAGATGTTGTAACTGCAAATGCTTTGATAGATATGTATGCAAAATGTTGAACCATATTCAAAGTGCATGAAGTGTTTAACAGAATGCCTCTGACCAGAGTGAGGAAAAGAAAAAGAGGGCGGAAGTATGTGTGAGGAATTTGGTGATTTGAGAGCCTATGTGGAGAGTAGAATAGAAAGAAAGAGAGGTTATGATCAAACCAATAATTTAAATTAAATGTTTTAGATTTGATGTGAAATAAGTTTTGTTTATTGTTTTTTTTTTAAAGCAAAAGTGGTCCTGCCACTATAATATATTATTTTATAATAATAAACTGATTCAAAAACTCAATCGGGAAAGAACCAAAAAGAAAACCCGATATCACTATTTATACAATATGAGGATTACAAATAGAAAGTATATCCTGCAATTCTAAACCCGAAGATGAAAACATGTATCATTCGAGTATGCCTATCTATCTATTACAATCCAAAGATGAAAAATGTATCTTTCGAGTGTGCCTTTATATCTATAGAAATATGGATGGTAGAAGATAAAGCCAAGAAACACACAATATTTAACAATAGTCCTTACTCCATTGTGATGAGACCCCGATCCTCAAACTCCAGTTGAGATCGAGGAGAATGAATTATAGAATCAGCCTCCCAGCTGTGTGCATGATCACCAACAGAATCATATGCCTCCCAGCCATGTGTGTTCAGATCTCCCCATGCTGCCACATTATCTAGTTGAGTTGGATACAAGGTCCATCCACCAACATCAGATGGAAAGTAATTCAAATCAAGAGCCACTTTGCTGCCATGTGCCAGTTGAGCACTAACTGATGAAGATGACACTGTTGATTTGAATTGAGTGCAGAGAGTACCTTCTTGCATCAACGTATGAGGGTGATATTCATAATTTTGAGTATCAACTACCAAATTGGTCGAGAGAACAAAGAAGGAAAAATGTACAAAATGGTAACTAAAGAAACAAGTACAAATTTTAACTTCATATCTGTGTTCATAATTGATACTTCTACTCTCAACCCTTAGATGTAGTTATCACTTTAGTTGATTTCACTCAAAAAATGATATGAGAACAGAACATATCAACAAATATGAAAAAAAAAGTGAAAAAGTGACTGAGGATTGGGTTGATCGAATAAATCCAGATGAATTTGTTAGCGTATATTAATTCCAAACAAGTGTTCACCTTTAATTTTGATGTTGATTTACAAATGACCTCTTATTAGACCTTAGTTTAGATCTGTGATTACAGATGAGTGATTTTAGTCAGATTTGTGTTGATGAAGGATGATCTTAAGTCATGCTTAAGACTGACAATAGAAAATATATTAATTATACATGCATACTTATTGCTCTTATAATTTCCATCATAATTTTCTGGTTAACGGTGGTTATTTGTTAGTAGTTCCATTGTGTAAATCATGCAATCTTGGCATATTATTAGGTGTGATCAATATAATTTTATTCATTCTCAGATCATTTTTTTATTCTACCAAATTTGTTTTTCTTCTTTTTCTAGGTAGATCTATAATTCATTTTATAGGATTAGTTGCAAAATTCCACTTGGTATCAGAGCTAAGGCTGCTAAGAAGAAGAGTAAATCATTTTTTGCAAGTACATAACATTAGAACTTAAAAGAATGAAAATTTTAATTTCTCTCATTCTCATGGCATTCAACTATTTTGAATGGAAGCCAAAGATTCTACTTCAGCCCTCAAGTAGAGGCTTACATTGAACAATTATGGCAATAGAGGTTGAAGCAAATTCTACATCATTGACAGGTCAAGGTCATGCCCTCTTCGCATGGGCCTTGCATTGATTTCCTCTTTAGTGACACCATGTCATTGGACTTGTCATGCCCCCTTTTTAATATTATGGAGGGGTTTCTACTATTCATGTTGATGCTTCCTTGGTTCCATAGTTGATCAATTATATAGACAATTGGCACCTATATTTTCAACTAGAAATTTGTTCTTGCATGGTTGAGTAGTGTTTCTGGGGTCACTCATACAGATTCATGTGTCATCTACATCCTTGATTGATAAATGTTTTGTCTTCATTTGTCATCTATTCATTGTTTAGGGGTGCCTATGCAGATTATTGTCTTTTGTATCTTTGATTGATAGATGTTTTGCCTTTGTTTTCCATCTTCTCATTGTTTGAGATTATCATTGGGGGCACTCATGCACATTGATCTTGATCTTGATCTTGGTTTCAAAGGAGTTTCTTCATTCATCACTATGGTGGTTATCATTCGATAGATGTCCACACATTTGTTGTCACAATTCTTTTTTTATGTTGCATCTCTTGTTATTTTTGAGGGGGGGGGGTTTGTTTTCACTGGGTTTTCCCTCTTTCTTATCTCCTTGCATTAGATTTAATTCTCCTTATTTGTAATTAAGGAGGTGTTAGCGTATATTAATTCCAACCTAGCGTTCACCTTCAATTTTGGCATTGATTTACATATGACCTCCTATTAGACTTCAGTTCAGATTCGTGGTTTACAGATGAGAGACTATGTTTGATTTTAGTCAGATTTGCATTGATAAAGGATGATCTTAATTCAAGCTTAAGACTAACAATAGAAAAGTTGATGTTAATTTTACATGCATACTTATTTCTCATGTAATTTCCATCATAATTATTTATGCTAACGGTGGTTATTCATTAGCAGTGCCATTCTATAAATCATGCAATCTTTGCATATTATTGGGTGTGATCAATAAAATTTTATTCATTCTTAGTTTTTTTTTGTATTCTTGCAAAGATGCTTTTCTTCTTTTTCCATCTAGATCTATAATTCATTTTGCAGGATTAGCTGCAAAATTCTATAGAACTGAATTTTAGAAGAAGCCAAAAAATGTAAGAGAAGGTGACGTTAATAATTAATTTGAGTTTGAATATGATTTGAAGAACAATAAAAGCGAAGAACCAATATATCTCAAGGACTAATTTGTTTAAATTTGATGTAGTACATTGGTTGTTGAACAAATATTTTAAAGGAAGAAGAAAAATGGTTTATCTTGTGGTTTCATAGAGTAAAATAGAGATTATTATGAATGATTTTTTTCTAAAGCTTTCTAAACTTTTGAAGGATAGCAACCAATAATTTAGGTTGATAGTTTATCTATCAATGTTGATATTTTGATTAAAGATGAAATTCAATTCATTGACATTCTTATTATATAAAAGGAGTTAAAAAGTATGATCATTGATACATTGTACAATAAAAAGGTTTTTAAAATCGAATCCATGAAGAAACTTAATAACCTTCATTTTTATCATTCCAAAAGACAAACACATTTTTCCATTTATCAAACCATTCTAAGTTTAAAAATGTAAGTCATGTTTTCACCAACAATAATGCCAAAAATAAGAAATCCTCAAAAGGTAATACAAGTATAGTAGAGAGAGACAAACCACCTTGTAATAGGATCATTTTGATCTCTTTTTCAAGTTTTCAAGTTTTCATGTTCGATGTTATTTTTTAAAAAGCAATTTAATTTATTAATTATAAAATAAGGGTAGAAAAACAGACTTTATTTCTAGAAATGTTGAGCAAACTAGAACCAAAATAAAGTTCATTTTTAATAATGATACTTTCAATTATTAGATATAAATTAGTTATGGACTAAATATCTTTACTCTTTCATTTGTAGGAGAAAGAAGTTTCAAATTCAATTGGTTTTGGTACATACATTATATAGGAAAAAAAGAGTCTTTGTGCTCTTCATTTTGGATATCAATAAAATTAATTAATATCGTTAGTATATGTGCTTATATTACATGTTTTTATGTTGTTTCTTTTTATATTGAAATGTAGTTGTTATGTAAGTTTTTTTCCTGCAATGTGATGTATCCATTGATTATTCTTAATTCGTTGTATGCAAACATTGGTTGAGACAAAATAGTTTTCTCTAATCTATGTGTTGAAAAATCTAAAAAATAATTCTTTCTTATGTGAGATGAAGTTCTCATATTCAAATCTTAGTAGTGAGCTTGTTTCTAAATGAGTGTTGTCAAAAGATAAATATTTGAGTTTCCCTTTTTATTGATCAAATCTCTTCTTGTATTTTTTTTTCTAAAAATCTGAAATGTGTGGCTTCATACCAGCCTATCTAATGTTTTCCCTTCCCTTTGTTAAGTTTCTATTAAGTTGGCCATCACTATTCTTTGGTTAAAAACCATGCCTCAAATAAGAATACTCATGACAGATCTATCCCTCTCAAATGGAAGGAAGGGTTATTTTTTTTTATTACAATCCATCCAATTGTTGTGAACATTGTCATCATTCATTAGGTAAGTTAAGATTGAATTTCAACAATAAAAATAGTGACAAATATGTATACTAGCACAATAACTAGTAGAATGGGTAGGAATCAACCAAATATGAATTTAAATTGTAAAAAGTGGGGTAAAAAATGTAGGTGCAAAGTGATTGGGTCCAAGTGCAAAATGAATGTCTAGGTATGTGTTTAATCAATGAACACTATATGGGAAGATGTGCAAGGAAGATAAGGTGTCAATAAAAATATGGGGATATGTGTTTATAAAGCTAAGTAAAAGCTATGGGACTAGGCCCAACTTTGCACAAGATTAGTTTAGTTGTCCATATGTACATATATTAATTCATACTCTCAAAATGGGCATAAAATTGAATGGTAATGTTATTGGTATAAAAAATCTATCATTACATTTCCCCCCACTTTGAGGTATATGTCCCCCACTTTGAGGTATATGTGAACCCTAAAATAATCATGTACATCAAAGTATGTAACATTTACAAACATGCATGTAAATATTCAAATATAAAAAGATATCATAGGTGTCCATGTCTTGTTTAATTAAATTATGTGGTTCATTCTCTAGCATGTTCTATAGGAAATTATTAAACAAATGAAAAATATGTAATGAGTAGTTTCTCTCTCACATATTAAAATGGCACACAAAATATGAGATTATTTAATTATCTAGGATTTAGTAAAAAATAGTAAATGAGTAAAGTTAGGAAATTCTGCTTGTTTGGAAAGTGTTTAATGATTTATTTTTCTTTAAAATCATACGATAAATTTTTATGGGGCACTAGCATTTATTATGATGATGGTCATTTTGGTTGTGGTGATGTTTTTTTTTTGTAGTACCTATAACTACCCAAAAACTCAACATTAGAATTTTCTTGATGATAAATGTCCTCCTTCTAGTTGGTTGCATTCATAAGAATCAAGGAAATATAAGAGAGGGAAAGAGTGCCTAAAATAACAATCTAATTTAAATACAACCATGTGTGCATTGATTTATTTATAGTAATAACTTTTATAAGTGTGTGGTGTAATATTCAGGTATTACATGCAAATGATAAAGCATGGTAGGTGCATGAACTAGAGATGAATATCTAGTTAGAATGTTACTCCCAACATAAGAAACATGAAAGGGTGGTGTGACCCTTAATTGGTAGAAGTGTACATGTAGGGCACCGAGAAAGAATAATTCCCCTTTGTGGTAGAAAGAGCACATGATCATAAGAAAATATACCCTAGTAGTAATGACAATCTAGGTAGCAACAATATGAAATAGGGTAAGTCATGATGCCTCCATTAATAGGGATGACACTTGAAGTGTCATTTGTATGAATTGTTGAGGAAGGAAAGCCATGTTGTCCCTAATATAGAGATATGCCAATGACAATATGGTATGTAAAGGGAAATGATTTTCACCTCTAAAGAAAGACAAGTAACGTCCTACTTCAACCTATTGTGCGTTGTACACATTCCCCATTTTGACTTAGAAAAATAGGGCCCTCACTCTTTTACTTTCTTGGTTTTTCTTTTTAGGTTTTCTTTTCTTTTGGTTTGTCTTAGAAATTAGTATTGGCTTCTTGTATTCCAAGATGTTTTCTTATAAGGTTCAAGAAAGTGCTCATTTTTTTCAATTCAATAATTTGTATATAAGTTTTCTCTTGAATTATGTTAGAGAATTCTACATTTAGAGATATCCTTTTTTAGCTTAAGTTCCCTTAGTTGAGTTTTATTTATCTTTTTTATCTTATTCCTACTTTTCGAGAACTTTCTTTCTATAGAGAAATTCTTTGTGCATTGTAATTCTCATTCTGCAATATTTTATTTTGAGCAATATAGAAAAACTTTCTTGTAGCTCTCATTTGTGTAAGGTGTTCTTCATTTATTGTTTGACCTTGTAGGTGATTTTGTTATAAAATTCAACATGGTATCAGAGTGAGGATTCAACAAAATCATTCTCAACCTTTGAGATTTCTTTCCACATAAGCATTACAAGGTCACCAAATCTACCCTTTTGTGGATCTAGAAGAGAGTATTTTTTTAGAAACTACGAAGCAACTCATTTTGGAGAAAAATAATTTCTAGTTTCTTTTCACAACCACCAAAAACCAATTTGGTTGATCTTAGTTTTACGAGTTTCCTCATATTTTGTAAGGAAAAAAAGCTAGATATAACACAAAAAGGCAAAAAATACAAAATTCATTGTAACTTTGTTTCTGCAATTTTTTGTGAAAAATATTTTTGGGTCATTCTCTCCACCCCAAAAGACCATCTAGGTATCTGTTGGATTGTTTATTTAGAGAGTGAAATTTGTAGAAATCAAGTCACAAGGGTTATGTTTGTTGGTTTTTAGTAGGCTACATTTAGCATGATTTTATTTTGGCCATAACTTTTGCATACAATGTTCTTTTTTTGCAAACAAGATATTGTTGGAAAGCTGATTCAGAGAGTTATCTTTCTAATATTTCACTGGTGGTATTTTATACCCTATTGAAGCCAAATGAGGTATTTTCACTCTCAAGTTGGTATATTTTTGATATTTCCTCCCTTTTCACAATTCTTATGACAGTGGAAAGGTCTCTTAAGCTCTTCAATATATCCATGTATTTTTCTAGATTTTGTGCTAGGTGTATTTTATTCCATTTTTCATGTTTTCACATTATGGATGACTACTTGGTCTTTTTGTCTTTTGGAAACTTTTTGTTTTTTTTGGATGACTTCACTTAGGTTGTTCTACATATATTTCCAGCACTTTTCACTACTTGGGCATTTTTTAACATCTTTTACATGCACTACTCTATTTGTAGATGCATTGAGATAAAGTGTCACACTTGTGTTTGGCTTTTATAAATTTTCCACATTTTGTTGTGCTTTATTTTGTACATGGGTTGTATTATAAAGTGTTATGGGGGGTTGTGTAGTGCCTTCTATCATTTCATCACACATATGTCTCTTGAGATTCCCTCCACGATGACATCAAAACCTGGTGATTATTGTCTCATATGTGTGTGTATTGGTTGCATATATTTTTTCTATTGTGGGTAGACTATTAATGCTTCTCCCTTGTCAGCATTGTTAGTGGTTTCTATTGTTGATACTAATGCTTACTTGGTTTCACTTTTGAGTGAGCTATGTATTCGGTATTTGATCCTATGTACTAGTTGGATGCAATGGTTGTATTTGTATTAGATGTGTCTTTTACCACATAATCACTCTTTCATTCCATTTTTGTCGAGGTGAATTATTCTCAATTGGTCAGCTCTTTAGACTATTATCACCTCTATTTTTTACTAGCAGATGTCTCTTGCATGGTTAAGTGTCATTGGGGTCATTCGTGCAGATCCATGTGCCATCTATATATTCAACTACTAAATCTTTATCTTTTGTTTGTCATCTATTCATTTTTTGAGTAATTTTGTTGGGGGCCCTCATGAGGATTTTTGTCTTCTTGATCTTGATCACCATCTTGGTTTAAGAGGAGGCTCTTCATTGAGAATTACATTAATTATCATTTGATATTTGTCTACAAGTTCTTCATGCTCTTACTCTTTTTTGGAACTTTTTTTTGGAGGCTTCTTAGTCCATTTATTTTTCCCTCTTTGGAGTTTTCTCTCACTTGGTTTTTATTCTTTTCTTCGGTTGTGAGATAGTTTTTGTTTGTACATGGGTACCTCATCATGCCTTTTGTTTCCAACCCATTATTGTTCATGCTTAAATTATTTTTATTCTCCCTAAGTTTCACTTAATGGGTGGTATTAGATCATGCATATTTGTTATTTTATACACATTTGTTGCATCATTCATATTTGTATATCATTGTATTACATATTTGTGCACCACATGCTCATGCAAAATTGAGCAGATGCATGCTTATCTTAAGTTCACTTAGTGGAGCTTTAGTTGAACCTAGTTTAGATTAGTTGAGATTTAGTTTTCTTTTCTATATTTTTTGGTTTTTTCACTAATTATAGAGGACTTTGTTTCTATAAAGAAATTATTTGTGCATTGTAATTCTTATTCTGGAATCTTCCTCACTGAGGAATATAGAAAATATTTCTTGTTGCTATCATTTGAAAAAGGTGTTCTTTACTTTTTGTTTGTGTTGGTGTAATTAATTGTTTACTAATTACACTTTACTTAAGCTTACTTAGGATAATGCATAACATTGTAGTTCACATTTGAGACACCTAGGAGTTTTCACCTTTATTTGCACATGGTCTAGGAGAAATGCTACTTTAGGTGGTGATAGTACAATTATCACATTCCTTTTATGTGTTGTCTCCGCCTTTAGCGCACTTATCACATTATCATCCTCCACATGTTTCACATACTTCATTTCACAATGGAGGATGATCAACCTTTAGTGGACATGCGATTCCACCTTGTGTGGGTGATAATTTATCTCCTCCTTATCATGTTCTCTTATTACCTTGTCTATATAAAAAGACACAACTTCATTGTAATTCATAAAAATATCTCAATCAATCCATTAGTTGAAATTCAATTATTTCATCATTGATAAGAATAGATTTTGTTCTTGTCCAATTTGTCTTTCTCTCTTTTGTGTTATTCATTGGCCTCTAGATCCTTGTTTTATTGCTATAAACAAATTATTACCTAGTATCAGCGTCTTTGGAGTGTCATTGTGTAGCCTATTTGGAGAGATTTTGGTGCATGCAAAGGTCACATTTTTAGTTATGAGGACTAGCATTTTGTAAGATAATTTTGGGTTAGATCTGAGCTCACCATCACATTCGGGAGGTTGTTTCAGAAAATTTTAACTATAAATTTGCCTATAATGGGTGAAATTCAAATTTGAGGCAAAAAAAATATTTTGCACAAGTAGGTCGTATGACCCACCTAAGTAGCGATGGTACGATCTCTGGAAAAAATATTTTTTTATTGTGTGCTATTTAAATTTTTTCCTACCCCTGCCACTGTATATTGCCAAAAAATTTGTAGGAAACACCACCAATTTTCATTAGATTTGTACATAGTGCACATAAGTCAACATTGATTCCTTTGACCATCGACTTCAAAACCTGGTGAATACATAATAATCACCGCAAACAACACTTACCAAGGAATGTGGGAATTTTTGGATAAAAATTATTCAAATTTTTTATTCTCACTCAATGTGGGACTAAAAGTCCCCACAGTGGCACCCCTTTCAACACTCTCATCGGTGTTGCCACATACAACAAGCCATATCAGCCATGAAAAACCCTAGTCATATATGTCTATACATAGGGATAAATTTGCATTCCCTACGACATATAAATGTGGAAAAATTTGAAAATGACACATGGCACAGACTACCTTGTCATCGATGAAATCATCATTATGATGCATTTAATTTGATGGTTGTTTGACCATCATACCCGAGGTCACTATCTTTTCTATGGAGGCCATTTGACCAAAAAATTTTATGCTACATTTTGCTGACATTAGCGCATGGTTGAAAATTATTACCCCTCTCGATTTGAGTATTTTTTTTGGCAATTCAACTTTGGAGGCTCGTATCTTGCTCATTTTGAGGTGTTTTTTCAAAAAAAATAATTTTGGAGGTAGATTTTTGTTAACTTCACGATAGTGTAGGAATTTTCTAATTTTGATGGATAGATTGTTCAAATTTCTTAATTTTTCATGATTTTAATTGTCCAATCCTAATTTATACAATCTCTGAGGCTTCATTAAAGTTCATATGGACATATGTTTTAGGTGCCATTTTTTAAAAGTGCATGATTTTTTGTTTAATTTAATACTTTGCTATCATATTATAGTCACTGTGAGTGGGCATATCACTTTCAACATATTTTCTATTTTGGCCTATTTTGGCACTTGTATTTGTTTGGGTCCTTGATGGATTTTATGCATTGTTCATTGAGTCTACTATAGCTTAATTTTGATAGTTGTAAACACTAAAATCAAAAGTCCACTTTGTCTTGTTTTTTAAAGTGTATTTTGGGGTGTAATCAATTCTTGATGACAATTTTTTATTTGAGAAATGGATCATTGATGTAATCATGCGTTATGCCATACATTTTTTTTCATAACTTTGACTAAGGGTAATTATGATTCATGGAAAAGGAATCATCACACATTGTAGATGGCTTAATCACTTGCCCCCATATTCATGGATTCATTCCAAAGATAAATTCATAGTGGAAGAAATTAGTTTGGGGAAATAAAAAATGATCATATCATGGGATTGATTCATAGCAACATCAGTTCGCAACTCTTCCATGAAATCTACCCCAAGTTCAAAGGTATTCAATTCTCATGCATAGTTTGGATAATTGATTGGGAGAATTTTGGAGATGCACATGTTCCTCCTTTCCCAGATGATCATGTTTCATATTTCCTTGATGATGATATCTTAGAGGAGATTGGATATGATGCAACACTTGAGAGTTATGATGATCTAGAGACTCCACCTACAGCTCCTACTTCTCCTATTGAGATCACAGATTCATCTTTTGTTGGTGATTCCAGTGAGTCACTGGAAGAGATATCTATTTGTCTTCCTGATTGATATTTCTACTTTCCAGACATTGTTTCATTATTTGTGGAGTTTCACATTTCAGATTTGGGAGACATACTCAAGGGAGTTTCTCTTCTCTTTACTGGTAGATTCATCAAAGTTGGAGATTATTGTATATTTCCTTTGGAGATTTTCATTCATGATTCTCTTCCTTCACTTGATATGTCACATTGCTTGGTTCAGTTTGATCATGCTCATGTGATGGCTTCTTCGAGCGTGGAGACTCTAAATTAGGTTTTAGAGGCATTATTCCTATTTTATTATATTTGTGGCACCAATATTGTCACTTCATCTTTTTCTTTGGAGTTTGTTCACAATTAGTTTCTATTGGTTCCTTGTTTGTCACCTTTTGTGGTAATTAAGCATGTTCCTGATTGGTTTATGGCATCTTCATCATCTAAGAATATGGAAACATATGATAAGATTTTAGAGATATCATTGTCATACTACATTTAGATTCCACTTCCTAGTTCCTATGAAGTATGAGAAGTGTTCTTTCATTGTACTTGGTTTATCTTCTTCCCCAGAGGATAAGTATTGTTTGTAGGCATTAGACTATGTTTTTCTTTCAAGCACTTGCCATTTTTCTAGGAGATTGTTTAGTATGGGTGGGATATATTGTCTCCTTCTTGTAGATGTCTAAAATCATCCTTATATTAATTTAATTAATATTCCCATAACATTATAGTTAATTTTAAATAATTATATTTGTTATATTCTTCTATTTATTTAATTAAATTTATTTAATTAAATATGATTCACTTTCCATAGTATTTAAAGTTAATTTAAATATCATCCCCTTTAATGTATTAAATCTTATTTATATACATTTCCCTCATTAATCCCTTTTAAATAAATTTTAATTTATTTATTCCTCCACATGACTTAATTATACTAAAACATAATTAATCTAAATCTAATTTGGATTAAACTAATTTAAACCTAGATCCTACCCTACCTCACACCACTCTCACCAAATAGACATACTTACTAATTAACTAAGGTTAATTAGGCTAATTTCTTGATTCCTACACATATTAGTCCTAATTATTTGCTCACACACGTGTGAGCAAATTTCTAAAAATTGACTTTTCCAAATAATCCTAATTTGGTGCCAACAAGGTTTCTTGCAACCTTGATGACACTTTCTTATACTTTCTAAAAGTGTTTTATTGGACAAAAACTCTTACACCTGTTACAAGATTCTTCACATGTGTACTTTAAGTACACCTTGACCCATCACATCAAAAGTTGCTCACACATGTGTGAGAAAAGTTGGCCTCTTGCATGACTTATGTGTACCTCATGTGGCACCTATGTGGATGCCACATGTGCTCCACCTCATCCAAGCCCTCTCTCTCCTCCAAAAAATCTATAAATAGAGGTCACTGTCAAGAGCAAATCATCTCCATTTTACGCATTGTTATTATGCTAGTTTAGCTCTAGAAATTCTTAGTTCATGTTTATGCTTCACGCTTTCTTAGTTAATTTTGAAAATCTAGATATTACATCTTAGGTTTAATGGAATGAATCTAGTTTCTTAGCTTAGATCTTGCATATCATCTTGGCATTAGTGTTTGTATCTTCATCAATGGTGAAAGCTTGAGACAAGTTCCTTATACTTGTTCTTGAGTTATTAGCTCATCCTTTTCATGCATTTCAAGTGGGATTTTAATATTGTGTTGGGAGAGCACACCCACATACTTCTCTAAGAGAAAATCAACAAGGCATTGGGTGCCCTTGTCAACAAGGCATTGGGTGCCCTTGTTCATCTCATCGGAGTTTGTGATGAAATTCTTTGTTTTAGAGTATGTTTAGACATGTTAGTTTGTTTTATTTATTTATATCTTTAACGTTTGCATGTTTGAGTGTGCTCCCAACATGTAGGTTTCTAGCACATACACTTATTTCCTTCTTATGGAGGGATAATGGATTGTATATAAATGATTTATGTAGTCCCTGGGGGGTCTTTATTCCTTCATGCATCATGATTTGTTTTTTTCATCTCTCTTTTGGAGAGGAGTTATCTCCCATGTGGTTTTCTCATTTTCTCTTCTTTATGAGAGATTTCTTGCATTGAATTTGCATTATACATGGGTAGCTATCATGGCCTCGTAACTAGGACCCATCTTGAATTGTGAGTCTAAGTGCTTTCCCCTAATTTTCACTTAAGGGGGGTGTTGGTGTAATTAATTCTTCACTAATTACACTTTACTTAAGATTACTTAGGATAATGCATAACATTGTAGTTTTCATTTGAGACACCTAGGAGTTTGCACCTTTATTTGCACGTGGTGTAGGAGAAATTAAATTTTAGGTGGTGATATTAGTTATCATTTTCCACTTTATGTGGTGTCTCCACATTTAGTGCACTTATCACATTATTATCCTCCACATGTTGCACATACTTCATTGCACAATGGATGATGATCCACGTTTGGTGGACATGTGATTCCACCTTGTGTGGGTGATAAGTTATCTCCTCCTTATCATGTTATCTTATTTCCTTTCCTATATAAGAAGAAACATATTCATTGTAATTCATACAAATATCTCAATCAATCCATCAGTTATGGTATTGTAATTTAATTATTGCATCATTGATAAGAGTAAAGTTTGTTATTTGTTCTTGTCCAATTTATCTTTCTCTCTTTTGTGATATTCAATGGCCTATAGATCCTTGGTTCATTTTTGTATGAAAATTCTTACAATTTGATCTTGCAGGTACTTTTGTTGCAAAATTCAATTTCTTTTCTATCTTTTTGGATTTTAAAAAAAAAATTAGGACTTTCTTTCTATAAAAAAATAATCTTTGTGCGTTGTACTTCTCATTCTGTAATATTTTCTTTTGATAAATATAGCAAATATTTCTTGCTACTCTCGTTTGAGAAAGGTGTTCCTTGTTTTTGTTTGATCTTACATGTTCTTGTGTTGCAAAATTTCACAAATTATCTATGTGTTCTATTCATTTTGAATACTTATATTTTTTGGGGGATTTAAAAGTTGTCCTTACTAACATGTTACCCCACATTTTCCATTCTTTCATCATTATCTTTAAGTTTCACTTTCTTTTTCTTATTGGCTATCAAGGGGATTACTCTTGTTATCTTGATATGTGGCAATGGGCAAGGGGTTTTGGATTTTCATGTTCCTACCTATCAAAAAGGCTACCTTTCACAAAGCATTATCAAACTTTGATTCCCAACATCTGGTATGTATTTTCTCTAAATTCTAACCTACCTCCTCAACTATATATTTATGGCACAAATTCATGTTTGTGGATGCATTCAAAGGCTCTTATAAAAATTTTCTCTTTGACTTTACTTATTTAAGTTAATTTTAGAGCTCTTGTGTATCCAAATTTCTTTCTACTACTTAAAATTGTGCACTTGATATATCATTATAATTTTTGGATTTATTGTTAGTAGATTCTATTGAGGCAATGTGTCATGGTGTGTGCCTTTGTAAGTCTTAGTTTTCTCAAATTTCATCTTTCCTAAATAGGATTTTTAAATCTCCTCCTTTTGAATAATTCTAATGGTATGTTGGTTTAAATAATTTATGAATTTATCATTCTAAAATCACCTCATAATCTATTTATTGTGTAGACCTTGGATTTTTCTTGTTTGATGGTGAACCAGAGACAGACATAACATTAGTTATCAACTCAACTTGGGCCAAACACTCTTTCACTAAACATTTCAAGACAAACCACAAAGAGTGCTTATAATTGACTTTTACTCAAAGATATTTAAGCATTCTATTGGGTTCTATTCCTTTGTCATATAAAATATTTTGTGCTTAATTAAGTATTGACTAACTAAGTCCTAAAGCATGTAATAATGGGCATATAACTGATTAAAACTAACAGACATGTAACATTCAACTACAAAAAATATAGAGCTAAAAAAGAGATATAGAGATGCACTTGTGGTTGAAATGAGATCCCAAAATAGAAGGATATTTTGGCTTGGTGTTCTTGTCTAGTTAGGTACCCAACTAAGCACAAAGAGCATATTTGATATCTAGGGCTTCTAAATAGGCTCTCTAGAAAATTCTAGCCCACCCAATGAAGACTGTGGCACTTGGTGCCCTAGTCTTGGGACATTAGCACCCATTGTCACTTTCCAATCCTTTTTAGATGAAATTCTCTAAGGAGATCTAATTTTGGGTCTTGAGATGTGGTACTTTCAAAATTCAACTAAGACCTATTTTTGAACCTCTAAAAGGGAGAGAATGGGTGTTGTGGACATATAGGGTCTTTCCTCATTCAAGCCCCTTTTTTGTAATCTCCACCTCCACAAATAGCCAAGTAGAATTATGAAAACAATAGTGTATTCTTTGAAACTTAAGTGTGTTTAATATTTTTGTTGATTCCTAAGAGGATCACACCTAAATAAGGGTAGTCGAGAAGTTTCAGATGAGTGGGACAAATTACGCCATGTGAAACAACCTCCAAGGTTTTAGAAGTCGACTCTTCCTGAGATTGTTTTTAGAAAAGGGGAAGGAAGATAAATGAGAAAATGGATAAACTAAGGCGATGAGCCAAAAATTTTAAAATCCCCTTTAGAAATAGCAAGAAATACACAATCCCAAAAGATTGAGCACAGAATATCGCAGACTCTTCACTATTGGAAAGATAACAGAATGCTAATGTCAAACAAACACAAAGAAAAATATTCAGATCTTCTCATGAGAAACACCCATTAAGGCTTGCAAGAGATGCTCCTACTATCTCACTAAAATAATCATTCCATGAGAATTTCATTCACCAAATGGCATAGTATAACCCCATATCAAAAATTATTGTAGATGTTTGAAAGAGTATAAAACATGGTTCAAAAACCTACACATCTATGATGAAATTATAAATGCCAGAAACCAAAATATTTAATAGCTGCATTCATCTAAAATGGACACAAAGCCTTAAAATCAACCGAAAAATTATAGTAAACATGTAGTAGATGCAAACATGATGTCTTCTTCTATTCATCAATTGAAATACAAAGCTAAGGTTTGACAATGAAATTTCAACTATTTCCATGTGTTCTTTCCTTTCAAAAGTGGTGAACAAAAATCTCGTAAACTTTGGGAAAAACCTCCCCTGTTACAATGTGCCCGTAGGCTTATATATAAAGATTTACCTCTAACCAGAAAAGGTTATTTTAACTTAAAAAAGGCTTCTGCATATTATCACTTGTATAATTCATTATAATGGTTGTTACAATAGTCTTAGGATTCCTATCTCTACATCATTACTCTCCTTCCACATGCATAGCATGGGTGCCACTTGTGCCTTTTCAACTTCCTTGCAATAATTAGTCACTTTTGGTATGTGGAAGTAATTTCTCTTTTGGATCAAATCTACCTCGAGATTCTCTATCAGATCAAAAAAGTGATATTTTTCCTTAGATGTGTTCCCCCTAGGTTCATTCACTGATACGATCACATATTGGACACATGGAACATTGGCAAGAGCTTTTGGAACTTTCTTTCTGTGAAGTTGGGTTGAGGGTGCACTGTGATGACACATGGCATGCTGGTAGGATCTTTCTTGAATTTTCCTTCCTTTCAACCTTTAGAACCTTCATGGTGCTGACATGTGGCACATTATTTAGTGAGATATCTTTGAAATTAAAACACTTGAAGAAAAAGAGCTTGCAGATTTGAAAGAAACCGTGTTGTTTTGGTGCTTGGTGATCCCAACTTGGTGGGGGCATAACATTTTTCTTGGCGCTCAAAATTTGAAATCACTTACACTATTGGAAAGATCCTCCAAAGATCTTACTTCAGTCCCTTAAGAAAATGCCTTTGAAAAATCCATGAGTTAATAGATAGACAATAGTCTTGACCCCCAATTATGCTTTGAACTTTGGAGGCCTCTGAAAATGCAAATCACTAAAACATAGAAAAATACCCAAAAAATGGATTTTTGATTTTTCTCATCTATGCTCACTCCTTTAATTTTGCATGGCCTTAAATATTCTTCATATTGTTTTAGATGAATAATTTAGTAGATAAAGTCTATATCTCTGGCAACTCATAGGGGATTTTATCCTGCTGAGAATGAACCTTAGAATCTCTAATTTTGCAGATTGACCTTTTGCATTAAGCACCAAATCATGAAAAGGGAGAACACAAAAAAAAAAAAATACCACAAAAATAAGAGAAGACCCAAAAATATGTCCAAGCATACACTTGGAGGAAAACTAGAAGCTAAAACATGCATTCCCTCAAGGAGAATACATCATGTGCAACATCACTTCTTGGAAAATAACAACAACAAACCTAACCTATTCTACCCAAAACTCATCGACAAGGGAAACTATAAACAAAGACATTGATTGGATTATTAAAATTTTTACCCTTCCTGACCAATTTTTGATGCTCTTCATGCTTGTGGAAAACCAGCCATAAAATAAACGTTTACAAGCATCCAACAATTCGTTGGAATGCCTCACAAAGATAAAAAACAAAGAGCCTCACCCATGTCTAAATGTTGGTTTCTTGATATGAATGGGAAAATTGAACTATCTCTCCTTTATTCTCATCTTCATACTCATAAGTAGGCATGACTAAGTGTGACTTGTAGGTTTGAGCTAGATGTTTGATGGGACATTCTCTTGAAAGTACCAAGTTCAAGCAATTAACCTTGAACTCACCAATATGATCTTTTGTCTTGATCTCTTGATTTTTAATATGGGATAGTGCTAATGATTCCTTTGATGGTACAAAGACCTCCTCTTCTGTTGTAATTTATTATGATCCTCTAGCTTAGAAGATGGTGGCTTGATGTCATGATATGAGCATAAAGCTTCTAGATCGTTTCAAAATTTATCCTTGTTGATCACCTCATGAACTTCCTCATGCTCATAAGATCCACTAATTTCCTTGGCATTGACATGCTATTTCAAGGCTTCTACTATTGTATAGATATAAAAATCCTCTTGTTGCTCAATAAAGCAAGGGAGCTCATCAAATAAGAGTGAATACCTTTCTAGTGCCTTGTTGAGACTACTCTTCTTCATCATCATCATCATAAGCAACTTGCATTGCAAGAAATTTTTCTTATCATTTTCTTTGAACCTCTATTATGGTTGAAGGTGGGGCTCATAATAAAGTTGATCTTTCCATTGGTAATATTCATGCTCCTCGTCAATAGCCTTCAATTCTTCTTGAAAATTCAACATTATTTCTTTGGTGCTGAGATTTTCCATGTTTCTCATAATTTGATGTTGGGAGAGAGGATGATCATGATTTTGGGAGCTAAAATAGGCCTCCTCTTGTTTTTTACAAGCATATGCAGGTTTCCAAGAAGATTGTGTAGGGGTCGACAAGAGGAAAGCATTATAAAATTTCCCATAACTATTTGAGCGGGGGGGATATGGAGAAAAACTGGAAGTATTTCTGGCTTTCTATTGTTTGTAGGGAGGTGAAATGCTTGTATTTTAATTAAAAGGGGGAGGGAAAATATAATGTCCATAATATCCCTCAATACCAAAGCATAAGGCAAGAAAAAGGTTTGCAAATGATATTTTGACCAAGAGGGAAAGGTCTGTTCAAAATAAAGAGTTGGGTACATATGATCTGAATCTGCTAAATTGATTGAGTTTTAGGGTCACCAGGTGCTTGAAACATGCCTCTTCAGGGATAAAAATACAAAAGAAAACACCAAATATCTAGCGGTGAAAATTCAGTCCTACCGAGCATGCTAGAAAATATTGTTGATCCCTAAGAGGCTTACACCTAAATAAGGGAAGTCATAAATTTTCAGAGGAGGGGGACAAGTTGCACCTTATTAAACAACCTCTAGGGTTTTAGAAGCTAACTCTTCATGAATTTGTTTTTTTTTTAAGGGGAAGAAAGAGAAAATATAAAAATGGCTAAACTAAGGCAATGCACCAAAGATTTAAAAACCCTTTGAGTTTCTCTTCAAAAATAACAAGGAACACACAATCCAAAAATATACGATAATTATTGTGTATGATCCTAACTGTTGGAAGGAAACATATTGGAAAATATCTTTTAGGATAAAGTATTTTTAGGCTGACCTCCTGACCATTGGAAGGTAACATATTGACAAATATTTTCTTGGACAAAGTGTTTAAGGCCAACTTGGTGTATATACCAGTGATATATACACACACACATGTGAAAAGATATGAAAGATCGTGTGTGTGAGTGTGTGCAAAAAAATATTAAGGAAGAGTTAAGTGCAGATAGTTTTTGGTGTGTACTGATTGATATAGGCAGGTTGCAAGCAAGTTGCAGAGATTCCTAACTGGATCTGCTACAAACAAGTTTTGTGAAGATAAAAGCCTGAAAGGAACTGAAATCATGCATATGTAGATGTGATTTTCTTAGTTCACATTTTTTTCTACTTCATAATGATCCACCTAGTTGTAAAGACTTTATTGTACCACCAATAAACCTTTGTAGGTTGTAGTCCACTTGTAGTGATAATTCTAGTAGTGATCCACCCATTGTAAAAATCACCTTAACCGGTGTATTTATTTATGAGAATTAGCTTCTTCGTGGTTTTTCCCATCTTGGGTTTTTCACGTAAAAATCTAGTGTTCTTGTGTGTTCTTATTCATGTTTACATCTGATTTGGTTGAGTGGTTAAAGAATTAATTTTTTGGATCTGAATTTGTGAAATTTTGTTGGATCCGGATTTGTGAAATTGATAAAAGTTTAATCTCAAACTGATTCACTCCCCTCCTTTCTTAGTTGTTTGATATATTCAACAATTGGTATCAAATTTTGGCTCCTTGTCATTAGCTTAATCACTTAAGGGAGATCTTGGATGAATTGGATAGGTATGGCAGGAGAGTATTACTAGGATGAAGACTTGAAGACTTCTCTTTATGATCCTGAGAGTGTGGAATTAGAGAATGAATAATTAAAATAAAATATCCAAGAAGAAAATAAATGTGTTGAGGAACTAAGAAGTCAGATCCATAAATTCAAGATGAGGTACAAGGAAGTTGGAAAAGAGTTTAAAGAAGAAAAATCTACAATTGAATATAAAAAGCTAAAGATTGAAGAAATAAAAAAAGTGGAGGAAAGTTTGAAGAGTATCTTAAGTCAAAAATCAAAAGAATGTGGGAAATTGAAACAAGAAATTGTGAGTATAAAATATGAGGCAATGAATGAAATATGACACTCAATGAGCTGGTGAATGTGAATAAACCATCAGCAAACAAAAATGTATTAGGATCAAATAATGAAAGGGAAGACAAGGAAAGAGCTGAAGTGAAATCTAAAGATGCAAGCCTAGTTTGGAATCAAAGAACTCCTACAAGAAAGCCTTTAGTTTGAAAACCCAATGCTCAAAGGTACACATAATTCAATGGCTATTATTTTAAATTAAACAAATTCTAATATAAGGTAATTCAATGCAAATATAAATGGATTCAAAATACCCAATGCTTTATTTGTAAGAACTTTGGTCATAATGCAAATTATTGCATAATGAATAATTTTTTTGATGGAATGAATGGGTCATTTGTGGGTAAATTGTTTCATGGATATTGTCGTTTGTGCTATGGATATGGTCATAAAGCTAACCAATACATATTTAAGACAAATTTGGTAAAAGTAGATCTGAAGAACAACGAGTGTTATAATTGCAAAGAATTTGGACATTTTTCCAACAGTTGACAGAATACAGGAGCTCTGGTAAAGGAAGATGAATCTAAGAAGAAGGAATTAATGATTTGGAAAAAGAAAGATAAAATTATAATGATTCGGTTGTATCAGATCCTGGTACAAGTGCCTCGTCCTCTTAAAATTGATCTGATTATTCGGGCTTAGGGGGAGCTTCATAGAAAATCCTTTTGGCCCCCTTCATTGAGGTGTTCCATGTCGTATTTGTGACATGACATGTGTTGACAACATAAATAGTATACTTTGATAGATAGTGTTTGTTTTTAACAGATGATTGATAATATAGTTTTGGCGGTAAAACCCTAATCGTAACAAGCAAGTTAAATATTAGTGTTTTGGCAAGCTTTTTCCGCATTATGTGAAGAAGTGATCCTACAGTAAAGAGAAAGTTAAGATAAATTATAGGTTCTTTGTGTATAAAGGGTATATATGTGTGTGTGTGTGTGTGTGTGTGTGTGTGTGTGTATATATATATATATATATATATATATATATATATATATATATATATATATA
>MU227157.1:1536690-1550128 GCA_018584345.1 Thuja plicata
GGAAAATTATTTTCTGCTATTTCAGGTGACCCAACTTCCGGAGACCATAAGTCATCACCAGTTGACTCGATTGACTATTATAACCCCATTTCGGAAATGCCACGAAGCGCTCTACAACGGCTCAATTGTGTAAGCATCATCAAGCCAAAGTTTCGACCTCATCCGGGGCCTCTAAAGCCTTCAAAATTGAGCTCAAAGTTTCTGTACCCTGTTTTCAATACCGAAAATTTTCAATATCTTCAAAAGTAGACCTGATCTAGCCATGAAACTTTACTGGCAAGCTGATATGACTGAGATGAACCTCCACATGCAAAATCAGAACATTCCGAGATCGTATGGCCAACTTACTAAAAATAGAAAGTTTCCATAAATAGCAGCTCTGCACAAGGTAGCCCTTATTGAAAAGAAAACAGAAATATTTTTGGGTGATGCAAGATTGCCCTTACACCCAGGATGCTCCTGCATCTAATCTGCTATGAGATTTGGTACTTATGGTGAAGCTAAGACAAGGATAAAGATAGGACTTGAAGTAGAGAAGATGGGAAGAAAGAAAACCAAAATGGTAGAGAATTTGAAAAGGAAATTCAGTGTAACTGATGATGAACTTGAAAATTTAGTAGATGATACCAAGGGGCAGACTCTAGTTGGTGAAGGAGAAGATCAAGATGCTGAGACCATAGAATATGATGAAATACAAGAAGATTCACCTAAGGCTAAGAAGGGTAAAGGGATAAAGGTTGAGACTCCAACTAGGACAAGAACAAGATCGGTGACAGCTAATTCACCACCTTTAAAGAAAGGAATTGTTAGAATAACACGAGCTTCACCAAAATACTTATTAGACGAGGAATTCCAAGGCCACCACCAAGCTCCCTGCACCAAGACAAAAGGAAGAAGTATGTTAGAGGAAAAGATGACAATGATGAATCTGATAAAAATACTGATCAATTGAAAGTTGTAAAGAATAAGATACCACACATTGTTGATGAAGTAGCTGAAGCAATAAAGTCAACTGGAAGGTTGAGTCATCCAAAGCTGCACAAAAATGCAAGCCTAAGCACCGAGGATTAGGAAAAGTTGGAAGAAGAAATTATAGGTATGATGATCACTTATAGAAGAGTTCTTGTAGAATTTGCTACATACATACCTCAATAACGTTATGATAAAGTATCAGCAAGATGGACATATGCACTGACAACAGAGAAACAAATGAGAGAGGCATCCCTCACTATACTTAAGGCTTCATACACTGTTGTTAAGATTGATGAAGCCATGAAGACATATGCAAAGAAATTTTCAATGTAGTCAAGAGAATTTAATATCCTTAAAGGAAAGTTGAAAGAATTTGATGAAGAGAGAAATTTGATATGGAATAATCTCTTGAGTCCTACTGAGTAGCAAGAGGCTATAAAATCCACAGTTGACACCAAGTGAGGTCGACTGAGTCCCGGGCCTATCAATGTTGAAGACATAGAGAAGCTCAAGGAGGACACACACACAATAGACCTTACCATTGATGCTACCAATGTCATGGATGGAATTCCTTAACTATTAACTACTCTTGGACATGTAAACATCAAAATAAATCATATAACCGAAGGTGACCTAGATGATGATCCAAAGGAAGATGAAGTTATCACTGGTGCTACCGAGAACCTCGAAGACCAAGAAGTGACTAAGGTATCCCAAGCTATGGTACCAGGTAATCTTCCTATACTAGTCCAATCAATTGATATTGCAAATGTAGCACAACAGGAAACCAAGCCACTTGAACATATCACATATAATCAAGAAGACAAGGGTGATGAAACTGGCAAGGAGACCGAACAAAGTGGAGCCACTACACAGGATGATGCACCAAAAGAAACCACTAATGTGGTAGATAAGGATGAAGCTCACACAGAGTTCATGATAGACACTTCTACCACTGACACCACATTAGTAACCGAGCCACCCAAACAAGTTATCACACCAACTAAGCCACCAAAGATAAATACTGAGAACAAGGCTCAACTCTTATTAACATAATCTCCTGCATCTAGTGTACATGAAAAGAAGAAGAAAAATAAGAAAGGGTCCAGTCACACTTGATGAGATAATTGACATAAATGAATGTGACCCGAGGACACTTGATCCTGAATCTCTTAGAGAATATGAAGAACTTTGCACCAGAAAAATAGCTCAAGAAAAGTTGAGGTTAAAATAGAAGAATACACAAGTGTTAGAGGCAAGAAAGGAGATATTGATGCAGGTTGTTCCCAATGTAAAAATAGATGAATCAGCCCCAATCATTGATCAACTTGCACGAGCCGAGTAGAAGATTCAGTACAAGCTTACTGAAAAGATCAGCCAGAAAGTGGCAATGAACAAGGTAAAACTTTCTCAGATTGTAACAACCCTAGAAAGTATTATTTCTCAAGTACTTACAATTATTTATAAATTGTGCACTCTGGATCACTTCACTACCGAGATTAGTGAAAATATCATGAAATTAGATAATGATCTAAAGGATAGTGCCAGTCATCTCACAATCGAGAAACATGCATTTCAAATGCATTACTCTAAGGTTATACACATCCAGTTGTTGAGACTCAAGTTGAAAAAATATGAGAATAAGTTAAGAGAATAGGTAACCAAGCTTCAGGTCATGCTACTACCATATTTAACATTGATGCAAAAGCATGTGATAGAGGCAAAATCTTTGATTTCCACCTCAGAGATATCAGTAATTGAGAACATATATGATATGCATGTTCAAATCAACTTGGAGAAGTTGACCCTTGAGCACTTAAAGGAGGAATGGGAGAAACTCATGGAAAATCTCCAGAAGATCCATCCCAACATTTTTGAAAAGTTGTAAGTTAGTTCCTTTTGTAATTAATTTCAAAAAAAGCGGGAAAATATATGTAAACAGGGAAACATGTGTGTGTGTGTGTGTGTGTGTGTGTGTGTGTGTACACACACACACACACACACACACACACACACACCGAGAGCATGTACAAAGGGGGAGTCACTATGTATGAGTTACTAGGTGTATACATATAAGTTTTTGATACTAATGCCAAAGCAGGAGAATGTTACTCCATATTAGTTCGAATCTTGTCATTAGTTTTTGTTGGGATTAATGGGAAGTATGTACTGAGAGGGGAGGGGTGAATTAGTACCTCTAAAACTTGTGTATCCTTTAATCAATTAACCTTTGTAATCAATTGCATGTCCATTCAACCTGATCTAAACTATCTTGTTGTGAGTAATATCAATTCATAACATTGATAAACATGTGAATCATTCATAGAAACATTCATGAACATAATTAACACATAACACAAGATATGATATTGCAGAAAATTCATGTTAGGAATTAAAAAATGCGGTGGGGATGACACCCACAAAACTTCACTATCTGCAGAATGGAAGGGAGAGGATAAAGGCTCACAATTGATCACTTCTGATGATCTACCCTGTTAGGAGTATTAAAGTGGAGACCTATTAAATTCTACTTTGGTAAGAGATTTAGCAACACTAATGAAGTGTGCACTCAATTAAGAGATTTACAATAGGACTATTAAGTCCACCTTCCTTGAAAGGATTTTTACACTTTGCTCCACTTGTTAGAATGATATAAAATTACAAATTGACCTAGTAAATGCAATCTCCTATTGCTGATATAGATCCTATGTAGTTCACATAAAAATATTATCACCTTAACTATGATTGAATAATACCTCTGATTATCAATTTCCTCTATTCTTGGTTTTGCTAACCAAATTCTTCTTTTTCTGTTCTGGTTCTTGAAACTCTCAATTTAATCCATAGATGTGCTCATTATGTTCTCCTCTCTCTTTTTCCTTCTCTCACACACATTCTAATGAATGAGTACATCATCTATTTATAGATGGATTGACTTCATCGAGTTGTGATAAAAACAATGTTAACTCTAAGATCAGGTTTACAACGTACACCTAGATCTCCTAGTCTATGTGTTTTAAATAAGTTAGACTGATTAAAACACTTACATTAATGTTTCTTGTCCCTAAAGAAATGGATTTAAAATAATTAAATATCCTATAAATAGAATACACTTGGTTTATCTGACGTGGAAGTTAGATCCACTTTTTGCGGGCTACAATTGACTTTTAGTTTTGTCTTTCGGTCATGCTTGATTGTCCTTCAATTTCTACTATCAGTTGCACTGTATTTGTCTTTTTGGTCTGCATTGTAACTTGCATTTTGGGTTCCTCTGTCGGGTTCCACTTTATCTTTCTTCTTTTTGATTTTCGGTTTACACACTGACTTGTGTCATTATTTTTCTCTATACTTAGTCATTTCTGATGATCTCCTAATCTGATCTTCAGTTTGCTCTTTCCTGTCTTTCAGTGTAGACTTACCGAAAGTGTTATTTGTATACTAATGACAAATTAATTTCATCAATGTCCCCCTTTGATATTAGTATCAAAAACTGATATGTGCAAAATACTAACAAAATGTTAAGTATATATAACATATATAATCCTTAGTCATTTAATGACTCCCCCTATGTATATGCTGGTATAGTTGTACATATGATATATTTTCCTTCTATATATCATTTTCCCTTTATGAATATACATATACATATCTACCTTTTTCCCATCTGAATGAATGTACATAACATTTTCCTTTTATTTTGTACCTTATATCATTTCCCCCTTTATTTGATATTAAGGGAAAAGGTCATTTACCTTATAGCTTGTCAAAAATGTGGGAATGAGAAGACTTCATGTCTTCCATCATTTTCTCCCATTTCTCTTTGAGTTTTTCTAGAGCCATATGCTCTCGGGAGTTCCTATCAGTTGTCTTGCATTACTGATATGTTGTTGTAGCAATGTAAGATTTGGCAGAAGTTGAGCTTGTAGCTTGGTTACTTCTTCTCTGAAATGTGTTTCTGCTTCCCATAGCTCATGTCTTAACCTTTTTACCTCAATGATCTTCTCATAATGCATTTTGACTACATTGTCTCCATCTATGGTTAAGCAACTAGCACTGTTTGCTAGGTCTGCATCTAGCTTTGCTATATTGTCACTATTCTCCTTAGTGAACTTTTCTATTATGCTTAGCTTTTGTATTAAGGTTATAGCTTCAGATATGAATTCTAATATCTTTACCTTATTCTCTTCCACTTCTTGGCTAATGTTCTCTATGAGCTTCTTTTGATACTTCATTTTGGCTCTTTCCTCAATTGCCTTCTCAACATCAATGTTCTGAGTTGTAATTGTGTCAGTGAGGGTAGCCAGTTGATCAAGTATAGGCTTTCTTTGATCAATATCCACATCAGGTACAATTTGATGTAGAATGTCCCATGTTATCTCCAATATCATGGAGTCCCTATGTTGTTTCTTCAGCTTCTCTTGTAATGCCTTCCTCTGGCATATCTCTCCATATTCTTGTAATGCATCCATGTCAAGTGTAGAGGGGTCACACTTCGATATTTCAATGATTTCATCCAATGTAACCTCTAACTTGTTTTTCTTTGTCTCTTCTATGACTCAGTAGAATGTATCACCATTGCCAATTTCTCAGCCTTTTTAGTTTTACTTGATGATGTGACCTGGTGTGCATCTTTCTGTTGCTTGGCATCGGTTTCAACTCATCGGGTGTCTACAAACGTCTCCACATTCACCTTGACATCATTGGTAGCATCCTTGTCTATTTTCTTAGGAGTACCATCTTTTGGTTTGTCTCCTTCATTCATTGGTGTCCTTTGCATTATCTTCCTTGTTGTTTTCATTCTTGTCTTGAGTCTCTGCATCTTTTTCCTTATCTCCTTCAGTAACCTTGGTAGTTTCGGTTAGAGTATCTCTGATGTTATGCTGACAATCAATTTTATCCTTGTTTGCTTCTTCTCCTGCATCCTTTGGAGTGTCATTCTCCGGTGATTTTCTTGTATCTTGCAGGATATGGATAGCTTGTATCAATATAGGCATGTTTCCTAGAATATTCACTTGTGCAGTATCAATTGTTGTGTCATTTTCATTGGTTGTGTCTTTTGTAACAGTGACATCTTCATCCTTATTGATTTCATTTGCTGGGTCATCGGTGATGTCGATGACATTAGTATCCACAATGTTGTCATTTTTGGTATCATCACATGTCTCATCTGCTACATCTGCAGTCTTATTCCCTATTTTATCATCCTCTTCTTTATCTAACTCAATGGATGAATCATCTTGAGTTGCCTTATCAACATCTTGTTGTTGAAGGTCTTTATCGGGGTTGTCTTCCTCAATTGGTCTGTTCATTATCTTGCACCATTTCTTGTGGCTGTCCTATTCAAGTTCGATCAACATTCCTTCAAGAAATTTATAAGCCCTTAGCTTTAGTGAGAATCCCTTCTTGTGTTTCTCCATCATCTCATCTATCTCTACCTTTTTAGATTCAGGTGACATTAGAGAAACAAGTACTCTCTCTCTCTAATTTCTTTCTCATTTGTCAAAGCAAATGTCCAACGGGTGGATAATCTATCCAAGAGTTCCCATGGTACATAAATTCCTTCAAATTGCATTGGTACATATTTGAAGTTATACATTTTAGCTATCATGGCTTCCTCAATTTTATTCTGATCTTCTTGACTTTGTTTCTGCCATTTTCTCACGTGTGGATCTGTAATAGATCCAGAGTTTGCAATATAAACAAAAATGTCATCAATAGTGATAGGTTCTTTTACCTTGACATTTTCTGCCTCTAACACTTCATCTTTCTTGGTGTCTTCTATGTCCTCTCAGGTTCTAATGAATTTTCTACCCTTCTTGTTTTTTCCTCTTTTCGGTGCTAGAGATTTCCTCTTGTAAGTCCTAACCTTTCCTTTCTTAAGAGGTGAAGGAGTAGATTCTTTGGACGTTTGGCTTCTAGTCCTTGAAGTAGTTTTTGTCCTTGGTTTCTTAGATGGTGGAGGAGGTGGAAAATCTGACTCCGTTTCCTTGGAGTCATTCTTCTCTTCATCTTTACTGATAGACAACTGTTCTTTGGTTTCCTCCTCTTGTTCAATTTCTTCATATTGCTTAGCTTCTTCCTCGGTCGTTGACAGAATCTTCTTGAGATTCTTCACCATTTTGTCCTTCTTTTTAACTAATTTCTTGAAAACTAGGCCTGATTTAATTCTTGACTTGGCCTCTTCATATGTGCCAAACCTTGGTTGCTTCTTGTCCAGTGGTTCATTCATTAAGGCATCAATTGCCTTTGTTGCAAGATCAATGTTGATCTCATATTCCAATGGTTGCAACCATGATGTCCTAGCTACAACAGGTTTGATGTAAGTATTATCTGTGTCAACCATGAAGCATATTTCATCCTTATATTGATCGATGAGTTGCTTGGGGATTCTTACCCTCTTTTATATTCGGTCTTTGAATACATTGAAGTATTCATCCATGATTGTTTCAAAGTTATCTGCTAGTGCAGCTATGTGCTTACTGATTTGCATGGTGACTGGTTTGGTGCTGTCCCATTTCACATCTCCTACCAATTAGAACTTTTCTTGAAAATAGAAGAAAATACACATGATTAGTGAGCCAAAATTACAAGTGTTTTACTTTGCATTCCTGATTGGTTTTAGGTTATCCTTCAACTGATTCAGGAGTACCTCAGAGAAGTCCAACTGTGTACCCTTCTTCACAATTTTGTCAGGTGTGTCCACTGCACCTGATGCTATGTTGTTTAATCTGCTTGCTTGGAAGAATTTGTAACCCAAAAAACATGCACCAAACTTAATCTCATCATCGGTTATAGTTGTTACTTTCAGTCCACAACCATCCCATTTGGCTCCAGTCATATTTTTGGTCTCTGCCTTCGGTGGATACTTTAGTGCCTTCACTTTATCAATTACAGGGTAATCGGTGACTGCATGGATGACATCTAAGGCTATTGCCTTCAATTCATCCAACCATAACTTGTTGTTATGCATTCTGCTCAGTACTAACCGAATCCAATAGGTTTTGAAGACCTTCAGAAACATTAGGGCATTGGTGAGCCCTTTCACCTCAATGTGTTTGTGCTCTCTTTGAGTGTTCCATCATCATTACAAAGCTTCTTGTAATCTTCTTCTACCTCTGACATTCCAATCTCTGCAATCTTGTAGTGTATGAATGATCAGACGTCTTCAACCAGAAAAACCCTAGCTAGAATGCGCGAAAATGCACCAGTGTCATCGGGTTGTGAGGAAACCTCTGGATGGATCTTATAGTTAGGTTCCTCGCATGACATGTTCTTGATGAGTTTGAACTCATCTTTCTTTGCATTCTTATATTTTATAGATCGTGAAGTCGATGTCATTTTCAAAAAATTAGGGCTTCGGCGTAATGTGTGAAAATAGAGTTGTCAGTCTTGCGGAACTTACTGTATGTGCTTGCAAAGATCTCTAAACTTCTTTGGAGTGCTGGAGGTCAATTCATGATCTCTCTAAGGCTTGGTTTCTTTCTACTCAAAAATCCCCTTTCACTCACTCTGCTCTAGGTGTCATGACAAATGAATCATTTTGATGCCCTATTTATAGCCATTGCCCTAAAATGCATGTCATAAATGCTCACCAACTTGTCGGTGTATAATACTGAGTTCATCAGTGAAGACTTTACTTCCATCGGTGACACTTACAACATTTTAGAGCTGTCAATGTTTACTTTTCTTTTACCGACAGGATTCGGTAACACTTGACAGCTTGTTCATGTGCTTGTTTACTGACAAGGTTTAGTCTATACTAGCAACTTTTGCTTATAACTGACACTTCTCAGTAATTGTAGGCAGTCTTAACTTTTGAGTGTATACTGACGGGTTTTAGTATATACTCTGGAAAGCATAGTTATCACATACTTCAACAAGTATAACCATGATGCATCTTTCTTATGCTAATTTACAATTATTTCAACATATTATGGAACTAATGTAAAGTAATAGCTTGGGGGTAATGCAGTTCCATACTTACTTGTTCTTCTTAGGTGGGGTTAGTGATGTCATCGAATCCATTGGATGGGGTGTCACCATTTGCATTGCTCTTTCCAGCTTCATCATTGCTTGAAGATTTTCTCCACATTGTGTCTCTAGCCCTCCAGATATCTTCAATGGTGTTTCCGTTGGGATATGTGCTTATTTCTATCATTCGGTCTCTGCAGTCCTTCTTGAGATGACCAACTTTATGATAGTGTAAGCATTCCATTCTGGGGTTAGTCAAGGCCTCTAGACTTTCTAGTCCATATTCTCATATATTTTGCAGCAAAGTGACCATATCCTCCACATGTTGTACAATTTTTCCAAGTATGTAGTCCCATACATACTGATTACCAACATTCTTTAGTTGATAGGGAGTTTCTTGACCTTTAGGCTTCCATGCTTGCTTTTTCTTTTTCCTGCATTCAAGACTTGTGTGTCCATTCATTTTTCATGTAGGGCAGTATTTGTCCATGTAGGTTTCCTTCTTTGGTTGATCCATCTTAGACTTACATTCATATGCTTTATGTCCTTTCTTGTTACATTTATAACAGAATCCTATGAATGAAGATTTAGATTTAGGAATACCTTTCATTTTTCCTCAGCATACATTTGATGTGTGGCCTTTCTTTCCATAGTGTTTGCATGTAATCTTTCTTGGTCTTGGATTTTTATAGACATTCTTTGGATTGGATTGATTTGATGATTCTCCATTTTTGGTAAAGCCTAGGCCATTGTTGTTGTTGACTCTTCGTTGTCCCTCAAGAAAATCATCCATTCTTTTATTTCTTTCTTTAGCCTTTTTGATAATTTCATTATGTTGTTGTTGTATTCTTAATTCATGCTTTAGATTTTCATTCTCATCCCTCAGTTCACCGATAGCTTCTATTCTTTCAATGAGTTCAACATTTATTCTGGTTTCCTCTTGACTCATAATAATAATCTGCTTTGTTATCTCATGGTGATCCTCTGTAAGTCTCTGTATTTCAGTCTCCTTTTCTTGCAGTTTTTCTGTGATCTTTCTTCTATCATCAATAGCTAATGTTCTTTCTTGTTCAGTCTGTCTAGCATTGTTCATGACATCAATCATCCTTACCATCTATGTCTCTTGACCGATTTGCAGAGATTTAACTTGTCCAACCAGATGTAGATTGATTTCAGTTAGGCTACTTTCTTCTAATGTATCTGATGCTTGGCTTGTATTTGATCTTGAAGAATCAAAGAAATTTGGAATCTCATCTTCTTGATAATATTTTTCATTGCTTTGAGTTTCCATACCTTTTCTCTCATCCAACAACTCTCTCATCTTGATTCTTGCTTCTTTATACTATTCATAGAACATCTGTATCTCAAGATTTTTATTCTTAATATTTTTATCAATTTTGTACTTCTCCATTGTATGATCTTTTCTCTTAAGCCTTTAAGCTTTCCAAGAAGAGACTTAGCTCTAATACCAATTTTTTGGATTAATGGGAAGTATGTACTAAGAGGGGAGCGGTGAATCATTACCTCTAAAACTTTTGTATCCTTTAATCAATTAACCTTTGTAATCAATTACATGTCCATTCAATCTGATCTAAACTATCTTGTTGTCAGTTATATCAATTCATCACATTAATAAACATGTGAATCAATCATAGAAACATTCATGAACATAATTAACACATAAAACAAGATATGATATCGCATAAAACACTTGGTAGGAAGTAAAAACTGTGGTAGGGATGGCACCCAAAAAACTTCACTATTTGCAGAATGGAAGGGAGCTGGTAAAGGCTTACGATTGATCACTTATGATGATCTACCCTATTAGGAGTATTAAAGTGGAGACCTGTTAAATTCTACTCTGTTAAGAGCTTTAGCAACACTAATGAAGTGTGCACTCGGTTAAGAGATTTACAATAGGACTGTTAAGTCCTTCCTTGAAAGGATTTTTACACTTTGCTCCACTTGTTAGAATGATAGAAAATTAAAAATTGACATGGTAGATGAAGTCTCCTATTTATGATATAGATCCTATGTATTTCACATAAAAATATTATCACCTTAACTGTGATTGAATAATACCTCTGATTATCGGTTTCTTCTATTCTTGGTTCTACTAACCAAATTCTTCTTTTTTTGTTCTGGTTCTTGAAACTCTCAATTCAATCCATAGATGTGCTCATTTTTTTATCCTCTCTCTTTTTCCTTCTCTCATGCACATTCTAATGAATGATTACATCATCTATTTATAGATGGATTTACTTCATCGAGTTGTGATAAAAACAATTTTAACTCTAAGATCAAGTTTACAACTTACACCTAGATCTCCTAGTCTATGTGTTTTAAATTAGTTAGATTGATTAAAACACTTACATTAATGTTTCTTGTCCCTAAAGAAATGGATTTAAAATAATTAAATATCCTATAAATAGAATACACTTTCTTTATTTGACGTGGAAGTCAGATCCACTTTTTGCGGGTTGCAACTGACTTTCGATTCTGTCGGTCATGCTTGACTGTCCTTCAATTTCTACTGTCAGTTGCACTGTATCTTTCTTGTTGGTCTACACTGTAACTTGCATTTTGGGTTCCTTTTTCGGGTTCCACTTTATCTTTCTACTTTGTGATTTTCGATTTACACACTGACTTGTGTCATTGGTTATCTCCATACTTAGTCATTTTTGATGATCTCCTAATCTGATCTTCGGTTTTCTCTTTCCTGTCTTTCGGTGTAGGCTTATTGAAAGTGTTGTTTTTATACTAATGAAAAATTAATGTCATCAGTATTCAAATTGCACTATCAGTAACTGAATAGAGTGATCACTAAGAAACATAATTACAAAGTAGCATACACCGATCACCGAGAGACAGTATTCACCGAGTGAACCAACAATTCAATAAAAGTTTGTAATAGTGCATCATTCTAGGTAACAACATTTTGCTGAGCTGGATAAATGATTACCAAGATCAAGGACGAAATTAATTATGAATGTAATCATTTATTGGTTATGTTTCATATATTTAGATGATCAAGGTAAATTTTGTAAACCGTTGATCTTAGGTTTTCTAAGATATTGTAAAACCCTAATTAGGTCAAACAGTTTGATATAAGAATGTCAAGATGTTATTTTGAAATATAATGATCAAAGTATGATCAAGAAGCTGCCACACTAAGGACATCTAAAGTGGAGACAAGGGTTTTAGCACAAGGATTTCATTAAAGCATTCAGTTTATTCAGAACAGACACAAGGCTACTATGCAGTACATAAGGTATTATTATTCACAACAAGGTGATAAACTTATTGCACTTAAAGGATATGATATCAGCAATATTGAGATTGTATTATTCAGGTCACAATTTCTTGTTACTCTCTAACAATTGTAACAGGATCAAAATCTCTTAACAGGGTAGACTTAATCGTCTTTGCTTAAATATCCTAATAGAGTGCACACATACATTGTGTTGAAAAATCCTTTCACAAGGTAGATCTAAAAAATCTTATTGTTACTCCTAACAGGGTAAGATCTGTTGGAAAGATTGCTACAATGTAGACAATTATTATTTTTTCATTGATGTCAAACCTTAATTGGTGAGACTATTGCTATATGTTTGAGTACCATATCTATTGATTGATGAAGATTTGAAGAATAGGGTAACAAGAAGACCAAGGAAAAGGTTGAGTTATGAGTATACACTAGTGTACTTGATCATTTGGCACTTTGGAAAAGTGATATGTTGTTTATCTTTCACTGACAGTTCACTGGAAGGTCGATGTCGAGCAAAGAAAAGTCAATGTTGAGCAAAGTGAAAGGTGATGCCAAGAAAAGCAAAGATGATGCCGAGCGCTAGTGAAATGCCGAGGGAGATAGAGATAGCCAAGCAGCAGTATTTTAGTAATTGATGAGATTTGAGATCTCTGGCCGACATAATTGATTTTATTGGGATATGTATTGTTAATTAAGATTGGTCCAAATTCATTTAATGCATGGGAAACCGTTATTAGCGCATGGATTCAATGTTTAATTAATGATTGTATTGGAGAAGTAAATTAAATGTAATGATGGAAAGATCCGTTGGATCTGACCTAACCTAAGATCTACGATCTTGATTAAGCGACAAAAGATCTATCTAACCTAGATGAAGAGGTATAATATAACCTACAGAGGTTATTATCATTGTATCCAAGTGTAAGGAGAATTTGTATGCAAGAGTATTGCATGGTTAATTGACTGATTGGTAAGACCTAGCAAAGAAGGCTGAGTAGAGAAGAAGAGAGAGATTGCTTGACGGATTTCCAAGTAGATCTGAAGTTTGAGATGAAAATGGAGGCCACTCAGTGAATTAGCATTAGAGATGAAATTGGATATGGATTTGCAAAGTAAGTTGTATGTATCAGATCACACCTGCTGATTACTTTCTAACCATTGTATCAGTTCAAATCCTTTAACTAGGTTGACCTAACAGTCATTGTATAAATCCTTTGAACAAGGTGA
>MU227157.1:1563376-1592742 GCA_018584345.1 Thuja plicata
GTAACATTGATGTGTTGTTGAGGATTAAATCCCAATCCATAAGAATTCTCATGCCCCCCATTCTGTAAGGGCATTTGAATTCCCTGTTTATGCTTACCACATCCTTGACCATGGAATCCTTGTTTAAATAGTAAATGATAACCAGGACCATAATGAGAAGCCATATCAAAAGGTGTCAATGGAAGTTCAGTAGTCACTGTGTCATCGTTATTAAGTTTTAAAAATTCATAGTGGGTAGAAGCAGCTACAAAGTTCTTATGAATGGAATTAGAAGTAGAAGCAAAAGCTCGTTGTTCAAACTCTCTTTTTTGCTTCATAAAATCAAGATTAGAAATTTCATACTCTCCAATAAAGGTAGGATTAAAATCCAAGGATCCCCAACCATCTCTAGGAAGAGAATTAGAGGAAGAAGGATTACTATTAGGAATATGAGTATTGTGGGTTTGAATATGCAAACAAGGATTTGGTGCATCATCCGCATGAAGTGTATACACCATGTTGTTGTGAATAAACTTGACTTTATGGTGAAGGGTGGAAGGAACAACATGCATCTCATGCAACCAAGGTCTACCCAAAAGTAAGTTATAATTAAGAGGTCTATGCATAACGTGAAAAGGAGTATTCAGGATGACTGGACCTACTTTGATAGGTAAGGTGATGATGCCCAAAGTGTTCTTATCAATGTTATCAAAGCCATGTATAGGATTATTATCAGGTTGAATAGTTGAAAGATTGGCTTTAATCGATTTGAGCATGTCCATGCTACAAATATTAAGCCCAGATCCATTATCAATCAAGGTCCTGTTGATGGGACTTTGTGACCAGTCTCATCAACAGATGTAAGTTGTCACCAGGTACCAGGGTACCAGCCAACTTTTCCTGTAAAGGTTGTCTGGGGAATAAATTCTCTAGACCTTCAAGCACTTGAGTGTTGGGTCTTGACAGTGTGGGAACTAAGTTGGGTGTGTGACTATTTTTGTTCAGGGGGATAGCTGGTTTTTGGCTCGTCTTCTCTGGGGATTTTGTCAGTAATTTGGGGTTTCCTGCAAGCACGTATTAATTTACCAAATAAAGAGAAAAAGATATGCCAGAGTTAGGAGTTCATTTATTCTACTTATAGTTATGCTAAATATTTCAAACATCAATCATGCTCTAACAAACTATACTAAATACTGAACATATATAGAACCAACGATTCATACATATTCAATAGCAAGGGAAAAGAGGTCATTAATCTACTTAAAACATTAGAGCAGAGAAAATCAGAAACATACAACACAAAAGAATGTTAACTCAGAGATTTGAACGCCAACAACATCATTTCTAGAATTCTTCCCTCTTCATTAACAAGTTTACAGCATCACTGGTGTGTACATCAATGGCTCCAAGATAGAGCATCTAACAGCTAAGAACTACTGAGAACTACCGAGCATTGAGCTTTGTAACTACAAGAAATCAAAAATGCTGAAAGCTAATAGTATGGACTACAAAATCATCAATTTTTCCGACCCTTGAAATGAGGTTAGACTTGTTATTTATACACATACTTTCCCTAAAGTTTACCTAATCTAACTTTACACTGCAACAATAAAATATAATATACGGTGGTCGGTACTACCTGCACCACTTACAATCACATTGAAAAAAAGTAGAGGTCTAACAGATCGACAGAAGAAGACAAGAAGAAAGGATAGAAGAATCAGCCTCAAGAAGAGCATCAGACAAAGAGTAGAAGAAATATGATCTTCCAGGAGTTTGAGGCTACATGCCTCATTAATACAAAAAGTGGCTCACTGTCTTTGATGCACCAGGTAGTTAATGTTGGAGTGGCACCTTGGGAAGATCACCTATCAGGGCCATCCCTCAAACTGACGTGCCTTGCTGGGGTGACCTACTTTCTGACACCATTATTGATTTTTGGATAGTGACCAGTCGGCTCCGGGGAACCTAGACATGGATCACTGAAAGAATACAAAATTGTTGGATCCAAAATTCCAGAGTCTGGGAGCTTACACTCAAAGAATAATGAATGCTCAAAATACACCCTACTGGTAATAATCCTCAAAATCTAGAGAACTTTATTGTCCTTTACTATTCTTGAATGCCTCCAAATCTTGGTTGATGTCATCTCCATCTATGTCTTTAATACTATTCCACCAGTCGTGGATGGCCTCAAACTTCTCTGGCTCTGTTCCAGAATTCATCTACTAATTTTATGGAGTCATGATCCTGGAGCATCATCTTAGATATTCTTGATAGCTTCCCTCCATCAAAGTCTCCAACAGATTGATGTCGGGACTCCATCAACTCATCATATTTACTGAGGACATAATCCTCTAGGGCGCATGTTCCGGTGGTGAAGGGGTCGACTTGTGAGACCCTTACAATGAATGTTTTTAATAGGTCCAATGGGTACCAAACCACTGTGACTTTCTCCCTTAGGACCGTGACCAGTTTCTTGCATACCTCAATTTTGAGGTCAAGTCTAGAGTACTGGGCCCAGAGGAATTTGAATGATTCCTCTCCCAAAACTCCCATCTCTGTGATGGCTTCCTCCCCGGAGTTGATGACTCTATCTAAACCAGTCTTCCACCCTTCATATTTCTCCAAGTTTCCTTCCCATATAACAACAGTGTAGGTTACTTGGCCCAAGATATTTTTAGCCAAGTAAAGGTCCGGGAGTGATACATCTAAAAATTGCCTTATGACCTTTATCTGCTCAGTGATCCACCTATCCACAGCATGTGCCTTCTTCTTCATGGCCCTAAGAGAATCCATGTCACCCTGTGAAAGTGGTGGTCTAGAGGTGGAAGCCTCTGGATGGATCTCGGCCAGGGGCTGTGTAAGCTCTACTAGAAGTTCGAGGAGATTTTTCATTCTTTTCTCTTTCCTCCTTCAACTTCTGGGCATGTTTATCATACCGGGCCTCTACTACCAGTTCACCTCTCATAGCAGGTCTAACTCTCCCTACTTACCTCTTCTCCCTAGAGGCACTTCCATGGTTGTATAATCTTTGACCCTTATCATCACTGCATCCGTATCTGGGGGAGGTGTTGCAATTGTTGCAACTGTGTTTACTCCTATACTAGTCCAAAGGGTATGGACTATTTGGGCCTTTTTAGGCTTCTTGGCCTCTGCATTCTGGGCCATCATTTCAGCCATGGAGAGTGGAACATCTATCACTATCATCGGGGCCTTTCTCTTTCTAGATTCCAATAGCCATTGTGGAAGCTAGGGAAGTTTTGTTGCTAAGGCCTGAGTATTGGGACTCCCTTCAGAGTTCGGCAGTGCATTCCTGGTATCTGCATTTTCATCGGGCTCTTTCTCCTTTTCCTGTTCCCATTCTCACTCTTCGGAGGCTTCGATATCTTCCACCCTAGTGGTTTCCTTATCTATGATGTCTGGGATCTCCTCTTTGCTGACATCAGCATCACCTGTATCATCAGGGATTTCCCAGTCCTTCTCATCATCGGGTGAATCGACATTCATATCTTTAGGGTTTTTCCCCTCATCCTGGTGTTGTTCTTCTTCTTCTTCTTCAGCATCATTCACCATAACATCCTTCTCTGTTGGAAAATCCTCCAGAGGTGGCAGAGGTGTTTGGCCAATGTTTAACATTTGGGCCACTGAGACCACCTCTCCGAATGTACTCTGGGGCACTTGATCACCCGGAGTAACCAAAGGCATTTTAAGCATGACGGTTGGGGGTATGGTTGATCCTGTAGGTCTGATTTCCCCAGTTTTTGGTTGCTTATTTTTTGTTTTCCTTGATTCTAGCTCGGTCTCCTGGACCAGTTTTTCCTCCTATTCAGGTTCCTTTTGTGCTTCTTCCCAGACTTCCTGCTCTGCAGAAAATTCTTTCTCTGAGATCTTTTCCTCGATGGGGGTATTTTCCTTCTCCTGGGTGATAATTTATTCCACCACCTTATCTATTTCCCCATGTAGGTTCATGAGCTCACCCATCTTGAAGATGTCATCAAAGTTGTCATGTGGGGGAGAGACCTCTGAAATTTCATCCAATTCGGGGGAGTCCAAACTAACTTCCACTGGGGAACATTGGGCATGTTGGGGCCCGTGTCTACGCTTGGGGGATGGGTTACCTTCTAATTCTTCTTTCTTTGTAACATGGCCCTAACATCCAGAATATTTGCAGACTCCACCTCGGTGAATATTTACCTCCTCATTATTGTTGCCAACGATGGGGATCCCGCCGAGTGAACGGATGCCACTAGAGTTGCGAGGAGACCACGGGAAAGTTGGGCACTTATCTTCTAGATGCCTCCATCTATTCTTGAATTTGTGCCATCATGGGAGCGTACCTTGGGAAGGCACTTGGGCTAGAGCACTTTCTTTCTCCTTCCCCTTACTTTTACTTGGTCCAGCGGCTCGAAAGGTTGAAGCAAACCTCCGCATAATTGGGCCTTTTCAGGTGCTCCTCAGACACACCCACTCAAAATAATTATGACTATTATCAATAATGGGGTGACATACATCTTCAATTTTTAGGTTCTTTGGGGTTCCCCAATCCACCGGAGGGAGATTCAATTTGTCGATCCCTTGTTCTTTGTATAATGGGTCCTCCAGAGGCCCATCGTCTATAAAATCTTTCAGAAAACCCTGAAGGTTGAGGGCCTTCATTAAACCTTTGGACATTCGGGAGTGCTGTCAGGCCCGAAGATCAAAATTATCCTGGAAATCTGCCCAAAAATCTTCAATATCATCTTTATGTGGCACGGATGCCCGGGTAGCGCCTCCCTTATTTTTCCCACTGGGTCAAAATTGCTTCTGGTATGGTGGAATTCTGTCAGTCCCAGACTCTTTAATTCATTCTCATCCTCCTTGGCCTTTGTGATAATACAATAATAGTTCCCACAAACCATCAGGAATGGAATTGATATGACCTTTTTCAAGGCAAAGAATGTGTGGAGCTCCAGGATTTTCCTGTAGAACTCCAAAAGAATGATCCTATCCTCGAAATACCTAGGGAGTAGGTAGGGATTCCTAGAGAAGCCGGTCACCTGAATGTATGTATGCTACTAGAATTGAATAAAATAATTGTCGTAAGTGCTTACCAGGTTTATCGCCTCCTGCAAAAACCGGTACCTAGTGTCCCGAGTAAGTGTCAAAATATTGTGGTAAAAAAACGGGTCGTTCACCCTACAAAAATTAGGGAAGCTGAGTTCCCACTGAACCTGGGGATAATGCTCCCATGGAACCAACTGGTCAGACTCATTCTTGAGAATGGACACTGTCTACAATCCCTGAAAAGTGGGTCTCTATTGGGCCAGTGCCCACAATACGTAGGATGTCATGTAGAATTTGAAATTTTGGAGGACACTCTTTAGTTGCGCGTCTACATGATTGGTGATGATAGCCACCTAGTTGAAGTTCTAACTATGGGTTGTGGTGTAGTAGAGAAATTAAAACATGCATGTCAAAAAGTCCTGGGCATGGGGCTCTCCAAAGAGCTTGTATAGAAATATGATTCCCACCTGAATTCTTTAAAGTCCCCGCAGGGAATCTCCAGCTTCATCTTTTTATAGTCCCTCCTTGGGGACTTCAACCAGTGAGTATTGAGATGTTGCTGAGCAAGGAGGCAAGCTTCCCTGAACTCCTTTAGTGATGCAAACTAGGAGAGAACAATGGCTACCTTGAGTTGGGGGATCCCTAGCCCCGAAGCAAAAGTGGCTGCATTTAGATTGATGATGAGCATCGGGTAGTGTAATGGCAGAGGATCAGGGAGAAAAACAACCCAGGTGGGGGCATTGTAAAGTGTCACCAGTTGAAGGATCAGCTCTAGTTCTTACACCGAGCAGGGAAAACTCACAGCCTTGATAATTCTAGAGGTGGCCATGTACTTTACCATATCATCTCCGGCGGTCCTCTGTTGGTATATGGCCTGGACCAAGCCCTGCATTTCACCCCATATTCCAGGCTTTGTATCCATTATTTCCTATAGTTTAGAGTCCACCTTGGACCCCACAAGAACACCCTCCTTTGAGTACTTGGAGCTTAACGGAATTTTGGCCAACATCTTTTCCTCCTTTATTTTCGTGGCTGCCCGAGTGGAGGTAGTTGGAAGCTCCAGACTTTCAGGAGGAGTTGTCACTTTAGACATGTTGATGGGTTATCTACAACCTGCAAGACCGGAGAACCATCAATACTATTAATATGACAAAAATACAACATTTTAGGGACTCCTGAGGATTCACCACCATCTTGCACTTGTTCAAAGAATATTAGTATGCATCAAAATCCCAGAATATCAACGTTAGCAAAGGTCAGATTCTGATCAACACCCAGAGGCTCCGGGGTATTAGTTTAGGTGACAAAAATGGAATGAAGACCTAGGGGCTTCCCAATAGCCAGATTCCAAAGACACTAGCCATTTCTGACATGATCGGTAGCAAGCCGTACTTGGCTGACATGGGTTGTCATGTGGCCACGCGACAAACAGCGTAAAGACTCTTAATGGAAACAAGTGGGATAGCATGGGGGAAATGAATTCTAGATGAGATGTCATTTGAATGCCCGATCATGGGAGATTAATCCTGACATTAAGGTGAAAGGATAGAAGAGAGAGAAAACCACCATGGCTCAAACAAGCGAGGTGTCGAGTTCGAGCCAGGTGAGCACCATGAGGACAAGCTCAACAATCTGGTCTAAACATGAAAGGACATGACAAGCTTGCCACAAATTAGGAAGGATATAAATGGAATATACAAATTTATAGAGGGCTGAAGTATGGTAGGCTAAAGCACAACTCGCGGGCCAACCCGAGAATGACCTATACATAGCTAGCTACATATAATTACAAAATGTACAGGAATTTACATTATTTTACAACTGCACAGAGGGTGGACAACCCTCTGGCAGAGTCATCCCACCAACATGAGGTGACAACAGACAAGCAAAAATGAAACAAAAGAAAATAGAATGAAACCAAAATAGAAAACCAAGAAACGCACACAAACAAACAAAGAAAAAGCTAGGAAGGATGAAACTAGAAAGGAGAGCCAAAGGACCTACCTGAAAACACAAAGAATATAGGGAGAATGAGCATGGGAGGCACTCTACAATTGATTCACCTTCGAGTGACCGCAAACCAACACCGTTAATCACTAATAATCAACCATTAATCCTGAGAGAAAAATGTTGTTGAATCACCTTAATCACTTTAATTACTCAAAGTTTTTTGATCGCAGTAAGTGTGAAAGTAAGTGGTAAATCCTATTTATACCCTTAGGGTAAAAAAACATAATTTTCCCCTGCAAACCCCAAAAAGGCAATCCTCTGTACCTAGGCCCAGGGATTCCATGCAACCACATCTTCCAACAAAAGAAGACATGATGACAGAGAATCCCATATTCCAGGATCCGACTGACTCAAAAAGACAAACACACTAGTCCAGGACCAGGTCCCGGAGGCAAGAGGAAAAAAGGCAAAAGAAAACAACCCTCACGGAAGCAACGCCTAGAGGAAAACAAGAGGAAACAAAAGGAACCCAGGAAAAGCAAAAAGCAAAAAGGGGGACCCAACATTTTGCCTAAAAAATGTAGGGACGGGTATGTAGGGAATAACAGGTCCTACGAATGATACTCTTATTTATAGTAAAAACAACCATAAGGGCATCATATTGATTCTGAACTTCTTTAGAAGGTAAATCCTTTTGAGTAAATACAATTTCAGGAGGACCCGGGGTAACATGCATGCATTGTAATAAGGCATTGATGTTCTCTTGGTTAGGAGGTGGAGTGGAAAGAGTTTCTAGAGATTTTTTTAAGGCTTCATGGTAGGTAGGTGAAGTTTGAAGAAGCTCCCTGTTGGTAAACAGATTGTTCTTTTCAATTTAACTCTCAAATGCCCAAATCTATGAGAAACAATTTAATACCAACAGTTGGATAATCTATCACTAAATTGATAGATTTCCTTTGAATTGGAAGGTACAAATCCCTTATGTGAATGATGTAAACCTGAGAGAAGGAGAGGTAAACCAAGACAAATCTAGAAAGAAAATAGCTCAGGCAAAGTAATTACAACTCTGAATCTAACCAATTCTGAGACTCTATTGATCAGATTAATTTCCCAAAACTGGTGATGCATAGGCTAATACTAAAATGCAAATGCTAGATTGAAAGCTAATAATGTGATGATATGAGTCAATCCGTATTATAAGAACATTCCCAAAACTTAGAGAAGCAACCAATTTTCCCCTAAATTAATCGTATCAAATCATAATACAAAACTTTGACTCAAATACAGATTACGAGTCTAATTCAAATGAGATGTTCGAATTCAACAGAGAGATAAATGAGATGCAACGGAATAGTTAAAGAAATGGCATTCAGACATACACAATTTTCTCAGCAATGATGATATATTGTTCACACCAAAATTTAGCCGACCATTGTATTGATTTTTGGATTCATACATATAGAGTTCCAAATTGAACCATTACAAAAAGAAGTAACCGAAACGGTTCAACTTCTCAACCAAAAAATGGTAACTAAAGGCCTATCCATTACAAAATTCTTGGCAAAAATAGCACAGGAAAAGAATACATTTATGTTTCGGCTTCCTTCTCTTTAGCTAATTTATCCCTATGGGCTATCACAACAGTGATGACCTGGATGAGCTCTTCATGTCTATTGACGTGGACATTGGTGTAACGGACGAGCCATCTGGAATGCTCTTTGGCTAGAGTCTTGATTGCTTCTGACCAGTCTTTTAGTTCTTCCATAGCCTTAAAGATGCATCCACTCAATTGTTGGAGTTTTGGCACCTTGTCTAAATGAGTCGAAGACAGCTCTGCCAAATTATGCAAGTAGTCTGTGAATGACTTCTGCATGTTGGCCACTCCAAATATTGCTTTGCCCTCACCACTGGTCTAAAAATCCACATGAATTCCTAGTAGGAGTTTATAATTTTTACTCTGCTACTCCTGCACCTTAACATCTATTTGTTGTAGCCCTGTTTCAGCCTGAATAATCATCCCGATTTTGAATTCTAGAATTTGGAGCCATTCAATCAAGGGTTCATCACCCTTCTATAGGATTTTAGCTTTTAGGGCCTCCTTAGTCTTCATCTTTACCACCAAATGCAACATAACTATGCATTCTTGACATCTCACTCTCTTTGCAGTGAGAGTCTGTAGATTCTTCTCGATGTTGTTTTTCTCTGTTTCTAGCCTCAGAACAACATTGCCTAACTGCTCAATGATCACTAGACCTTCCGACTCGAGCCTCTTGATCCATCTCTTACCAATTTGTCTGTAATGCGGATCTTCTTGCAACTTAGCAAGGATGGCCTGGTTCTGAACAGTACTAGGATCAAAGGGAGTTTGAGTGCTGGGAGCGCTCACTATAGGAGTTAAGAGTTGTCTAATGAACTCAGTTAGCTGAGCCACTTCTGCTTTAAGCTAAATTTTGGAAGCCTTGAGATATTCCAACTCCTCTTCTATTACTACATTAGTGGACTTCCACCAATCCACCTTAGTGTCGTGCTGAGCTAAGCCCATATCGAATGATTGCAACTAAAAATCAGAAGCCGCTAGATCTTTGAGCCTGCCTTCTTTGGTAGGCTTGGCTACTTCCATGGTGAAGTGCCCTATTTTAGGATCACGACCCAAAGTAGACATAGTATTTGCATTCTTTGGTTTTATTGTAGTAGCTTTGGGCTAGAAATCTTTTGATAGGGTGTCTTTGCTGGGAACTGCTTCTTCTATCCTCTTCCTCTTGCGCTCTAGAGTATTTGCTATCCATGATTCTGCGCTAGTGACCTTGTTGGTGGAGACCAACTCTTCGATGAATAGCTTTCTAATAATTGGACGAGTAGCTTTGGGATGAGAGGCAAAGGGGTTCACTGAAGTAGGTAAGGAGGAGATCAATTTCACAACCTGAGTGACTTCTTGTTGCTCCCCACCTCTCTTATCAGATTCTATAGAAGTACTAGGGCTATCCTCCCCAACTTCAACTATGACAGGGGACATCCTCTTTGGAGTTTCTTGAGTCAAGGTCCCAACTGAAACATCTATAGCAGCGACAATAATTGGCTGCTCAGGCTCCGTAGCTCTAGGAGGCTCGTCTATAGACTGGACTTGATTTGTTGGGTCAGCCTCTTCTGTGACTCCGACATCTGGAAGGGGACCTTCTCCACAAGTCTTCTCTAAGAGAGAGGATTTTTCAGGAGGTTCATCTCCTCCTCCTGATGGTTGAATTAATCCTTGTGCAGTTGGAAAGATCACTGCGGAGGAAGAGGTTGTAGCACCCATAGTTGTTTTTGCAGGAGTTCGCTGAGTGGGAGGTTTCCTCTTTGACCTTTTCTTTTGGCCTGCTGTCCACTCAACCCACTGAGCTGTTATTTCGAAAATCCCTGCCATTACGGTTTGCAAGTCACTTACCACCTGGTACAGCATCGGCTCTAAACTGATAGGGGTGGGTTTTATTTTCTCCAAGTAGGTATCATCGTATAGATGATTACCATCATCTTCTAGCCCTTCTACTATGATGTTAACATTGAAATTTTTAATTTGTTCAATGGTTAACTGGGCGTAGAACCTTTCCCTACTCTCCAAGTCATCTTTGCAATTGGCCCAATAGTCTTCAATATCAGGTACATGATGAATAGCCTGGCTCATTTGTAAGACATCTCTGGCATAATTAACAGGATCATACTGCGGTCTTAGAATGTCATACGTTGCCAGAGAGAACTTCTTCGAGAATTTTTTAAGGACATTCTTTGCCTTTGATCAAGACGCACAACTGTAAGCTCCGATGACCATCAGGAACTTATAGCCTTTCTTCTTTACCTCTAAGAAGATCAGGTTCACTTGGAGTGCTTGCCTCATTACTTCGATCAGTACAATCATGTCTGTAGGGTATCTGGGCAACTTCAAAGGAAAGTCGTCGAAACCTGCAAGACGAAGATATGAGAAATCTCTGAACAGAATAAAATAAAAACCAAATTGGCTTATAAAATCCATGGCTTCAGGAGAAAATCTCCTCTCTGGATAACCTTGTAGCTCCCTGCACAGTCTCATTGTAAAGGCATCATTAACCGTGAGATGATCTGCATAGCTATTTTGTAGTTGCAAAGAAGGGAAAAACTCATAAATTTTCACATCATCTGGGAATTCTTCTAATCTAGGAAGCCCAGACCAGATTTGAATCATGGCTAAAATATATATCAGGATAGAAGACATGTAAAATTCATTCTAAATTTTGGCCCTATTGAGGGCGTCTGAGAGATTCTCTCTTACCATCAATGCCCAATCAATGAAATGTCACTGAGAACAGATTATGTGAACCAAGAAGAAATGTTGTTCTACGAAATTAAAAGCTTCACTCTCACCTCTGATTCTGTGGAGTAATACCAGGATATCTACTATCTCAGGCTTTAGATTTGTGCCAAATATTGTTTTGGGCAACTTGCCCTTGGCGCTCTTGGGTTCTTTAAACCATGACTTCATAATCTCTCTTTTCCAGACTGGTCTGTTCGCTAAATATTCAGAAACTTCCTAGCTATAAGTCATCTTAGATTATTCTGCCTGCTCTAGAATGTAGAGAGATTTCTTAATAGACTCTCTATCAATGGAGAGGAGCACCATGTTGTCTGGCAAGAGAATTTGCTTGGTGTCCAGGTTGTATCGGGCTATACATTCCCAGACCAACTCGGGAGCCTGAACGGCTACAAGAAAAGTGGCGGCTTCAACTAGCCCACTCTCTTTCAGCTTCTCTGTGATAGGATGGATTTTCTCTGCTCCCAGTCTATTGTGGAAATTCTGCATGTCAAAGAATTTCAGCAAGGTATCTGAGATTTTATGCCACTCGGAGGTGATACTGTTCAATCCGTCAAATCCTACAAATCTAGAAGCCATGTGAGTATGATTCACTTTGAAGATTTGAATTTCTGTTTGGAAAATAGGAACAAAGAGTGACTAGTCTTAGCCGCTTCAAATTTGAATGATTTGGTAAATAGTGGTGATCCCAGTTTGAAGTCTTCAACTAATTATATACTTTTTTTGAATTTTTACCATTTAACGGCTGACTTCCCATGTCACACAAATGAGAAGACCTTTACATTAATGAATAAGTCTATTACAAAGTAAAATGACCTTATTCATATTAATTACTTTGCTTTTTGTGTCATTAGAAAACACTTTTTTTACTTAAGTAACTGTAACGGTAACTTTCCTAAAGCAGCGGAGATTTACTTTTCTGCTTCTCCTTTGAGTGGAAAAATGCCTTTGGAGTGCTCTCTATCCTAAAATTTTCCAAAGGGGAATTCTATCCTGCAAGGATGCCAAGGTGATATATATTGATTCCATTGGCCTTCTTATGTGTTGGTTCTCTTGTAGAATGAATTATTCTTTGAAATTTCTTCACATTGATAACTTGGCAAAAAACGTGTCTCGTGGGTTGGAACCCGCTGGTAGGAGTAGTGGAGAATCCATTTTCTACTTTTTTGCCTATGATGAATTCCATGAAATCTCCTCCATTTGATCATTTCTTATGGGTTCGACATGAGTGCTCAAGGCTTTCTTGTTCCCAACTTCTTCATTTTCCATCTTTATTTATCCCTGGTATTCTTAAGCCTGTCAACTACAGAAAGTGCACCACGTATGTCATTTTCTACCATGGAGAAGCCAAAACTTGATTTCCCACCAATGTCACAACTTGAAGATATGAGGCAAAGTATTTTGTCTGCTTGCAATTTTGAAGCTTGGAAACTTTAAAACGCAACCTTTACCAGATTAGGGATTTAACCTACCTGATAAACCATGATTTTAGACTCAAAAACCCTCCTGGCTTAAGAAAGAGAAGTCAAATTAGGAAAATCTGATAAAGGCCTTCTACCTACAGTGGGCTTCTAGACTTAGATTCCGGACTTGCATGAGACTTCTACGAACACTACTACACACAAAACATCCATTTTTGTCTTGAGATATAAAGAACAAAAGTGGGGCAACAGTTGGCTCTGTCTGGGGACTTGGACATTCTCATGTCTAAGAAAGGGACTCAAATCTCTGGTTTCGCAAAGCTCAACAAAGGGTGGCTCACAACAAAACTAAGGCAAGATGCGGAAAGGAAAGCAGAAAGGAAACCTAACTAGGAAAACAAAAATAGGAACTAAACATAACTATCGTAAAATACAGGGGTTGCCTACTTTTAATTTAGATCTAATAGAGCTTCAAATCCTGACCGTTATATGTCAGGGGTAATACTTCTCCATCTGGATAAGCCAATTTGAAATATTTTTTATCGAACGCCTGATGGATTTTGAAAGGTCCTTTCCACAGTGTTTCAAATTTCCCGTGCATGCCCTTGGGTGCCCTGCGCTTATCCCATAACAACACCATGTCTCCTTCCACAAATTTTTGGGGCCTGCTCCTTTTATCAAACAGATTCTTCACACGCATCTGATGATGCGTGATATGATCAACCATTTTCTCCCTTTCGTCTTCCAATTTGCTCAGATATAGGATCCTTTTCTCCAAATCGTCTTGATATATGTCATCTTCTATTACTGTCTTCAGCTTGCAAATCACTAATTCCAATGGCAATGGAAAATTGGCTTCTACTCCATAAACAAGTTCAAAAGGAGACACACCAATAGCTCTTTTGGGTTTCACTCTATCTACTTAGAGGGCTTCATGGATCTTTTTATGCCAATTTTTCTGGTTTTCTGTCATGATCTTTTTCATGATGTTCACTAAATTTTTGTTGCTAGATTCCACTTGACCATTCCCTTGTGGGAAATAATCAGAAGAGTGGTCAACCATGATGCCATACTCAAAACAAAACTCGGTAATCTCTTGAGAGGAGAAGTATGTGGCGTTATCCATAACCAACTTAACCGGTACACCAAATCTTACCAGGATGTTTTCTTTGATGAACTCGCATACTATCTCTGAAGTAGTTCTTTTGGTCACCTTGGCTTCCACCCATTTCATGAAATAGTCGGTCACCATAATTATATAGGTATGACCCGCACTAGACGTAGGGCTTATAGGGCCGATAAAATCGAGTCCCCACTGTTGGAATGGTCCTTCAATTATCATGGGTCTGAGGGGTAATGCTGCTAACTGTGGCTTCCCGGTAAACATCTTACATTTTTTGCATTTTGACACCCACTGGTACACATCTTTAAACATTCTTGGCCAGTAATAACATTGTCTCAAAATTTTGAACGTGGTGACTGATGAGGAGAAATGTCCTCCGCAAGCTTCATCATGGAAAACTTTTAATAGTTTCTCTTGTTGTTGTTTATCGACACATCGGAGGAATGTTCCATCTATAGACCTCTTATATAGTCTATCTTCCCAGATTACATATTTAGAAGCCTTCAATTTTAGGTCTCACCTTTGCTTTGAAGTTAATCCTTCAGGGAATTCACCATAGGTTAAGAAATACACAATGTTTTTGAACCATGGGTCTTGCATACTTACCGCCAAAACCAGGTGTGTAGCTCTTGGGTTTCGTTAGCTTGATTTTCTGCCATCACTTTGCATAAAGTGTTCCCTCTGACCAGCTTGGTAGGCTTGATCTCTATGTCATATTCTTGGGTTTTGGCTACCCATGCTCCTCGGTTGTTACATCCCATGTCTTGTTGAGTTAGAATACTCTTCACTGCAGCGTCAGGTACATACACCAGGGAGTGGGAATGTAGAATATAAAATCTAAAATTTTTTAGGGCTTTCACCACTGCAAAAACATGCTTTTTAGTCTGAGAATATCTCATCTCATGGTTCTTTAGAGGTTTACTCATAAAATCTATGGGAGCTTGGATTCCCTCCTCATTCTCTTGCATTAGAATAGCCAACAGAGTGTGTTCGAAAGAATAACAGTAGATTATAAAATCCTTCTTATAATTTGGATGGCATAATACTGGAGCATTAGCTATGGCGTCCTTGATACTTTTGAAAGCCTGCTTACTAGGTTCATTCCATTTGAAGTTCACATTCCCTTTCATCATATCAACAATATGCTTAGTAATTTCGAAGAAATCAGGGACAAACCTTCTGAGGAAATTGACTTGACCAAAGAAGGATTTCACTCCAGTTTTATTTACTGGTAAACTCAGTTTCTGAATAGCTCTTACTCTTTTGGGATCGATCCTTATACCTTCTTGGGAGACTATATGACCCAATAATTTCCCCTCGGTTACACAAAACACCGATTTCTTAGGATTCAATGAAATTCCATCTTCCCGACACCTTTGTAATACCCTTCTTAAATCATTTATATGATCTATTCTCTTTTTAGAGAACATAGTGAGATCATCCAGATACATACCAATGATTTTATTCTTCATATCACTAAAAGACAGATCCATACCTCTCTAAAAAGTAGCTCTGGTGTTGATTAATCCAAATGCCATCCTGTGAAATGCGAAGGTTCCCCACAGAGTGGTGAAAGCCATCTTGTGCTGATCCATCTTCTCAACTTCTATCTGATTATATCCTAAAAAACCATCTAGCATAGACATCATTTCTGCCCCAGCTACGACCTGCAAGAGATGATCCATATTGGGAAGAGCGTAGTTGTCTTTCAAGGAAAACTGATTTAGATTTCTGAAGTCAACACAAATCCTTATTTCTCTGTTCTTCTTCCTTACGGGTACTATGTTTGCAACCCAAGTAGAGTGATGGATGGGGTATATAATCTTGGCTGTGAAGTATTTTATCAACTTCTCTAAATATGGCATCAGCAACCTTGGGGTTGTAATTTCTCTGTTTTTGCCTGAAAGGAGTAGCTTCAGGTTTCAAGGGAATCTGGTGTTTGAATTTCCCATTCATAAAACTTTTCAAGTCTTCGTAGCTCCAGGAGAAAACATCTAAGTATTCTAGAAAAATCTTCTTGGCTTCATTCCTTTCTTCTTCTGTACAACACTTCCCAATATTGATCATTTTGGGGTCTTTTTCAGTTCCAATATTCAATCCTTCATATTCACCAGTGGTAGGCCCTCTTTCAATTCTTTTCTTTTTCACAAACATGTCGTGTCTGTTGAAGAGTTTTTCAAGAGTGACTAGATGAGGTGGAATGATATTTCCTTGCAACTGAATAATGTCTGACTTATCTTTCTTTGGCTCACTTTGGCAGCTTTCTCTACGGTCACCACAAACCTCTTTATGGAAGTCTATACCGCTCTCTAGGAAGAGAAGGAGATTTTTGTTGTCTTCGAAGACTTGCCAATATTCTACATTATCAGGCATAGATGGTCGATACATGACTTCCACCTGATATTTTTTATCTTTGAATTCTGGGTGGGGAAGCAATAATGAGGCTGAGACAGCTAAAGAATCAGCTTTGGAATTCAACTCTCTTGGCACAGATTCAATGAAAAAAGCATCTAATACTTCTATTTCATCCCATACTCTATTTCTGTAATACTTCAACTTGTGGTTCTTTACAGAGTACTGATTCTTGACTTGTCATACGATTAGCTCAACATCACCATGAGTTCTCAGGATTTTCACACCTCTTTCTTTCACGGCGATAATCCCTAACAGGAGGGCCTCATATTCAGCAGTGTTTCCAAACTCTAATTTGTAAGCCAACAGTTCACATACTCCATTGGGTGATATTAAAACCACACCTGCACCAGATCCTGACGACGCGCAACTATCGTTGAACTCAAGAGTCCGTATCTATGGTGGTGTTTCTTCGGTGGAAAATCATTTTTCCTCTTCGGCGATTTTTGTTTCCTTTTCAGGTTTGGCAGTGAACAACATATAATTTCCAAACTCCAATTCTTGGTACAAGATTTGAGCTTTAGGATCATCAAATTTCAATACTGTAAACTTAGCCTTTTCCTCAGGGACCAGTTTAATCTTTTTGTTACCTATCGGGATCATGGCTTGGGACCAATCCAGCTTTATCTCCCCTCCAAGGTCTCTGCAAAAACTTCTTCTTAACAAAAAATTGTATCTAGCAGGTATATCAACGACGAGGATGGTTAACATCTTCTTCTTAGGATGTTCTACTAAGGCCACTTGAGCATCCTTAATCTAGCCAACCAAGGGTACTTGTTTGGAATCCATGGAGTAACATCTACCATGGGCTTTGGTGAGGGTAAGTCCCAAGGCTTTGGCCACAGTAGATGGCATTACATTGTCTAATGCCCCAGAGTTTATTATGCAATTTCTCAATCTGAAACCATTAATATATAAAGACACATCGAATGGATCTGGTTTTTGGCCTGGGAGGGTGGCTAAAATAGATAATTGCCTCTGTTCAACTAGGTCTGCAAATATTGACTCATTTTCTATGGTAGTCATAATACTTGGACTTAACTCTTGGTTTCCTTTTTTACAATAATCTACCAGTTTTTGTAACTCAATAGGATTAGCCTTAAGATAGTCTATGGGGGAAATCTGAATTCTGGAATCTTTACAAAATTGAATAATGTCAAAAGAGCTTTGTTCCTTATCCGGTGGAGGAATCCTCATACCTTGATTAGGCTCCTTTGAGTTGGAAGTAGATGCCTCACCAATTTTAGGCAATGCCAAACCTTGGCCTTTATCTTTCTGACTCTGAGTCAGGACCACATAAGAGGTCCCATATATGGTGGCATAACATGTCACTTCTTGTTCTGAATCTTATTCATACTCTAAATATAAGTTTTTAGAGTCGCCATGCAAGTATGAATCTGGTTCTACTCCAGATGTTCCAGCGTTCCACTCGTCAGTTTGGTGCATTTGCCAAGCATGGGCTACATCAGGATAGATTGCACCATCATGATCTATAGTTAAGTGGAAGGCACACATATTACCCCTTTTAGGAGGAGCTTCTATAGCTAGTCTTTGTGGTGGAGCAGTTAACTATAACGTCTTGCCTTCTGCATTTCTCCCATCATTATATCTCCCAGGCTACTCTTGAAAGTTTCGCTGGTAGGGATTATTGAATCTGGGAAGTTGTCTCTTGAAGGCAGTGAATTCATTAGACAATTTTTGGAGCATCTCATCAGACGACGTAGTATTGCTACTGCTGGCTCTAGACTGTATCTCCCTTTTCCATTTCCCAGATGAAATAATGTGATCTTCGAGTTCTACAACAGTTCTCTGTGTGGCATCCAAATTTGCAAGGTTCATCCTCCTTAGGTCATAAGTGATGTCCGGTGGCATAGCACTTATGAAGAAAGTTTTCAAATTTCCCGTTGTAGGCCTATTAGCCGCTGGGATACGATTTACCATCTTATTGAATTTGGCTACAAAATCTCTCATGTTGATTGAAGGCTCTTTCTTGATAGAATTCAATTGAGTTAACAAGGCATGTTCATCTTTAGCAGTATTAAACCTTCTTTCAAAGGCGGCTCTCATAGTGGCCCAATTGGTAATAGAAGAATAAGGTAAATGATGAAACCAATCAGCGGCACCTTTGACAAGAGTCTCAACGAACAGTCTGACGACCACATCTTCTTCTCTGACAGCTAGAATGTTAACTAAAGTGAAGAACGCAGAAATATGCTCATCCTTAGATACCTTCCCGTCTCCAGAGAACTTGGGAAAAATCTTTCTAGAACCTATAGGGAGAGGGTTATATGCAGCTAGTTGCAGAGGTCTGACCGCAGCGGCCCAAGGGAGCGCCATGGCTACTTGGGGTAAAAAGGGTGTTAGGTTCACAATAGGAGGGGAAACTACTCCGTGCAATGTTAACACCTGGCAAGTGGTGGATAACTAAGTGGTTGGTTTAGGAGGTGAAGAAGGTCTACTCTGGTTCCTTGTGGCTCTGTTTCCCCGACGAGGTACTTCTAGGAGGGCAAAGTTAATATTCACAAGTATCTCAAAGACTGGGTCTATGTTGCCTTCTTTCCTGGTACTTCTGAGAAATATTTTAGGCTCCAGATTTTTGCCTAATGTTGTGGCCTAACTTCTTGCTCTGCCCTTCTCAGATTTCTCCTTTGTAAGATTCTCTCAACCGCTTCTGCCCTAGCTTCTTCCAATTCAAGCAATTGACTAGCGTTTCTATAATGTTCAGTACTTCTCCTGTATCTCCAGATGAAAGTATTTAATGAGGAAATGAGATCTTGTTGGTCATCTTGGAATCCAAGATTAGGTTGGGGCATAGGGATTATATTTTCAAGGGGAAGCACCATTTTTCTTCATTATATTCTTCTGGTATAATGACTGTTCGTTCCCCAGCAGAGTCGCCAAAAATCTGTTGGTAAATAGATTGTTCTTTTCAATTTAACTCTCAAATGCCCAAATCTGTGAGAAACAATTTAATACCAACAGTTGGATAATCTATCACTAAATTGATAGATTTCCTCTGAATTGGAAGGTACAGCTCCCTTATGTGAATGATGTTCAATGAATTTTAGTCTTTCCTAACCTAACAGGGTTATGCTCTTAACCTGAGAGTAGGAGAGGTAAACCAAGGCAAATCTAGAAAGAAAATAGCTCAGGCAAAGTAATTACAACTCTGAATCTAACCAATTCTGAGACTCTATCGATCAGATTAATTTCCCAAAACTGGTGATGCATAGGCTAATACTAAAATGCAAATGCTAGATTGAAAGCTAACAATGTGATGATACGAGTCAATCCGTATTATAAGAACATTCCCAAAACTTAGAGAAGCAACCAATTTTCCCCTAAATTAATCGTATCAAATCATAATATGAAACTTCGGCTCAAATATAGATTATGAGTCTAATTCAAATGAGATGTTTGAATTCAATAGAGATATAAATGAGATGCAATGGAATAGTTAAAGAAATGGCATTTAGACATACATAATTGGCTCAGAAATGATGATATATTCTTCACACCAAAATTTAGCCGACCCTTGTATTGATTTTTGGATTCATACATATAGAGTTCCAAATTAAACCATTACAAAAAGAAGTAACTGAAACTGTTCAACTTCTCAACCATAAAATGGTAACTAAAGGCCTATCCATAAGAAAATTCTTTGCAAAAATAGCACAAGAAAAGATTACATTTATGTTTGGGCTTCCTTCTCTTTAGCTAATTTAGCCCTATGGGCTATCACAGCAGTGATGACCTAGATGAGCTCTTCGTGTCTGTTGACGTGGACGTTGGTGTAACGGACAAGCCATCTGGAATGCTCTTTGGCTAGAGTCTTGATTTCTTCTGACTGGTCTTTTAGTACTTCCATAGCCTTAAAGATGCATCCACTCAATTGTTGGAGTTTTGGCACCTTGTTTAAATGAGTCGAAGATAGCTCTACCAAATTATGCAAGTAGTCTGTGAATGACTTCTGCATGTTGGCCACTCCAACTATTGCTTTGCCCTCACCACTGGTCTATGAATCCACATGAAGTCCTAGCAGGAGTTTATAATTTTTACTCTGCTCCTCCTGCACCTTAACATCTATTTGTTGTAGCCCTGTTTCGACCTGAATAATCATCTTGATTTTGAATTCCAGACTTTGGAGCCATTCGATCAAGGGTTCATCACCCTTCTATAGGATTTTATCTTTTAGGGCCTCCTTAGTCTTCATCTTTACCACCACATGCAACATAACTATGCATTCTTGACATCTCACTCTCTTTGTAGTGAGAGTCTGTAGATTCTACTCGATGTTGTTTTTCTCCGTTTCTAGCCTCAGAATAGCATTGCCTAACTGCTCAATGATCACTAGACCTTCCAAATCGAGCCTCTTGATCCATCTCTTACCAATCTGTTTGTAATGCCGATCTTCTTACAACTTAGCAAGGATGGCCTAGTTCTCAACAATACTAGGATCAAAGGGAGTTTGAGTGTTGGGAGCGCTCGCTATAGGATTTAAGAGTTGTCTAATGAACTCAGTTAGCTGAGCCACTTTTGCTTTAAGATGAATTTTGGAAGCCTTGAGATCTTCCAACTCCTCTTCTACTAATAGATTAGTGGACTTCCACCAATCCACCTTAGTGTCGTGCCAAGCTAAGCCCATATCAAATGATTGCAACTGAAAATCAGAAGCTGCTAGATCTTCAAGCTTGCCTTCTTTGGTAGGCTTGGCTACTTCCATGGTGAAGTGCCCTATTTTAGGATCATGACCCATAATAGACATAGTCTTTGCACTCTTTGGTTTTCTTGTAGTAGCTTTGGGCTGGAAAGCCTGTGATAGGGTGTCTTTGCTGGGAACTGCTTCTTCTATCCTCTTCCTCTTGCACTCTAGAGTATTTGATATCCATGATTCTGTGCTAGTGACCTTATTGGTAGTGACCAACTCTTCGATGAATAGCTTTCTAATAAGTGGAGGAGTAGCTTTGGGATGAGAGGCGAAGCGGTTCACTAAAGTAGGTGAGGAGGAGATCAATTTCACAACCTGAGTAACTTCTTGTTTGTCCCCACCTCTCTTATCAGATTCTGTAGAAGTATTAGGGCTATCCTCCCCAACTTCAACTATGACAAGGGACATCCTCTTTGGAGTTTCTTGAGTCGAGGTCCTGGCTGAAACATCTATAGCAGTGACAATAATTGGTTGCTCAAGCTTCGTAGCTCTAGGAGGCTTGTATATAGACTGGACTTGATTTGTCGGGTCAGCCTCTTCTGTGACTCTGACATCTGGAAGGTGACCTTCTCCACAAGTCTTCTCTAAGAGAGAGGCTTTTTCAAGAGTTTCATCTCCTCCTCCTGATGGTTGAATTAATCCTTGTGCAGCTGGAAAGATCCCTATGAAGGAAGAGGTTGCAGCACCCATAGTTTTTTTTGCAGGAGTTCACTGAGTGGGAGGTTTCCTCTCTGACCTTTTCTTTCAGCCTGTTGTCCACTCAACCCACTGAGTTGTTCTTTTGAAAATCCCCACCATTAGGGTCTGTAAGTCACTTACCGCATTGTCCAACATCGGCTTTGAATTGATAGGGGTGGATTTTATTTTCTCCAAGTAGGTATCATCATACAGATGATTACCATCATCTTCTAGCCCTTCTACTACGATGTTAACATTGAAATTTTTAATTTGTTCAATGGTTAACTAGGCGTAGAACCTTTCCCTACTCTCCAAGTCATCTTTGCAATTGGCCCAATAGTCTTCAATATCAGGTACATGATGAATATCCCAACTCATTTGCAAGACATCTCTGGCATAATTAGCAGGATCATACTGTGGTCTTAGAATGTCATACGTTGCTAGAGAGAACTTCTTCAAGAATGTTTTAAGGACATTATTTGCCTCTGATTGAGATGCACAACTGTAAGCTCTGATGTCCATAGGGAACTTGTATCCTTTCTTCTTTTCCTCTAAGAAGATCAGGTTCACTTGGAGTGCTTGCCTCATTACTTCGATCAACATGATCATGTCTGTAGGGTATCTGGGCAGCTTCAAAGGAAAGTTGTCAAAACCTACAAGATGAAGATATGAGAAATCTCTGAAATGAATAAAATAACAACCGAATTGTCTTATAAAAGCCATGGATTCAGGAGAAAATCTCCTCTCTAGACAACCTTGTAGCTCCCTACACAGTCTCATTGTAAAGGCATCATTAACCGTGAGATAATCCGCATAGCTATTTTGTAGTTGCAAAGAAGGGAAAAACTCATAACTTTTCACATCATCTGGGAATTCTTCTAATCTAGGAAGCCCAGGCCAAATTTGAATCATGGCTAAAATATATATTAGGACAGAAGACATGTAAAATTCATTCTGAATTTTGGCCCTATTGAGGGCGTCCGAGAGATTCTCGCTTACCATCAACGCCCAATCAATGAAATGATGCTGAGAACAAATTATCTGAACCAAGAAGAAATGTTGTTCTATGAAATTAAAAGCTTCACTCTCACCTCTGATTCTGTGGAGTAATACCAGGATATCTACTATCTCGGGCTTTAGATTTGTGCCAAATAATGTTTTGGGCAACTTTCCCTTGGCGCTCTTGGGTTCTTTAAACCATGACTTCATAATCTCTCTTTTCCAGACTTGTCTCTTCGCTGAATATTCAGAAACTTCCCAGCTATAAGTCATCTCAGAGTATTTTGCTTGCTCTGGAATGTGGAGAGAGTTCTGAACAGACTCTCTATCAATGGAGAGGAGCACCGTGTTGTCTGGCAAGAGAATTTGCTTGGTGTCTGGGTTGTATCGGGCTATACATTCCCAGACCAACTCGGGAGCCTGAACGGCTACAGGAAAACCAGCGGCTTCGACTAGCCCACTCTCTTTCAGCTTCTCTGTGATAGGATGGATTTTCTCTGCTCCCAGTCTGTTGTGGAAATTTTGCATGTCAAATAATTTCAGCGAGGTATCTGAGATTTTATGCCACTCGGAGGTGATACCGTTCAATCCGTCAAATCGTACAAATCTGGAAGCCATGTGAGTATGATTCACTTTGAAGATTTGAATTTCTGTTTGGAAAGCAGGAACAAAGAGTGACTAGTCTTAGCCGCTTCAAATTTGAATTATTTGGTAAATAGTGGTGATCCCAGTTTGAAGTCTTCAACTGATTATATACTTTTTTTGAATTCTTACCGTTTAACGGCCGACTTCCCACGTCACATGTATGAGAAGACCTTTACATTAATGAATAAATCCGTTACAAAGTAAAATAGCCTTATTCATATTAATTACTTTGCTTTTTGTGTCATTAGAAAACACTTTTTTTACTTAAGTAACCGTAACGGTAACTTTCCTAAAGCGGCGGAGATTTACTTTTCCGCTTCTCCTTTGAGCGAAAAAATGCCTTTGGAGTGCTCTCTGTCCTAAAATCTGCCAAAGGGGAATTCTGACCTATAGGGATGCCAAGGTGATATATATTGATTCCATTGGCCTTCTTATGTGTTGGCTCTCTTGTAGAATGAATTATTCTTTGAAATTTCTTCACTTTGATAACTTGGTGGAAAAAAATTCTCATGGGTCGGAACCCGCTGGCAGGAGCAGTGGAGAAGCCATTTTTTGCTTTTTTGCCTATGACAAATTCCATGAAATCTCCTCCATTTGATCATTTCTTATGGGTTCGACACAAGTGGTCAAGGCTTTCTTGTTCCCAACTTCTTCATTTTCCATCTTTATTTATCCCTAGTATTCTTAAGTCTGTCAACTACCAAAAGCACACCCCGTATGTCATTTTCCGCCATGGAGAAGCCAAAACTTGATTTCCCGCCAATGTCACAACTTGAAGATATGAGGCAAAGTATTTTGTCTGCTTGCAATTTTGAAGCTTGGAAACTTTAAAATGCAACCTTTACCGGATTAGGGATTTAACCTACCCAATAAAACATGATTTTTAGACTCAAAAACCCTCTCGGCTTAGGAAAGAGAAGTCAAATTAGGAAAATCTGATAAAGGCCTTCTACCTATAGTGGGCTTCTAGACTTAGACTCTGGACTTGCATGAGACTTCTATGAACACTACTACACACAAAACATCCATTTTTGTCTTGAGATATAAAGACCAAAAGTGGGGCAACACTCCCATAAAGAGATCTTGGCAAGGGTATTGCACAATTGGTTTATCATATCATACTCCATGCTAGGAAGATGAGGTAGAGGAGGAAGAATGGGTTGAGAAGGTGGTAAAGAAGTAGGAACCAGAAGATTAGGTTGAGGGTTATTCCTTGTATGATAGGTGTGAGCTATCCAATCTTGATCATTGAAAGAATTTAAAGATTCCATAGGTTTACCTTTGGCAAGGAAAACCTTTGATAGTCAACAAGGGTTTTGGAGAAACCATGTTAGTTGTCTCAACACTACAAATAGATTCACAAGAAGGAAGTAAAGAATACATCCTAGGAGGAGATGAGGGAGGATCTTGATTATCCATAAGATCATCACTAAGAGGGAGAGCATTAAGGGAATTCATATCATTCTCTGCTAATGCCTCATCACTAGAAGGAATCCCCAATGGAGGTAAAACATCTATAATGGTTTCTTCTTTCTCTAAAATGTCTGCATAAGGGGAGTGTGTTTTAGAAAAAGAGTCACCATCATGTATGAATATGTCATCCATTAATAAATCACCCTCTTGTATCAAGGCATCTTCACAAGGAGGGGATAAATTAATGTCTTTATCCACGTGTTCATCCCAAAAAGTAGAATCATCCATAATGGCTTCATGAGGAAGAGAGTAATCAACATCCAAATCCAAAGGTTCATCCCAAATAGGAGGATTATCATCCCTATCAATAAAGCGCATTGTAAAAGGTTTGGAAAATAGTTGAAACAACTTGGGAAACATAATAACGAATAAAGAAATGCATAGAAAATAGATCTAGATATATCCAAATGCATTCAAATGAAATATATGATGAAAAATGTAAATGTTTTTGTATTTTTAAAGAAACTTTGTGATTTTTATTTATTTTTGACATATAAATGCAAGAGCATAAAATAAATCTACTTTTAAATGCATGTAAGATCTAACATAAGATTCAAATCTAACACCAAAAATAAAGAGTTGTCTATCGCAGGTTCACCAAAATGTAAAGGAGAAAATATGGATAGGGTTTAGAACAATGGAGACTTGCACATAAAAGTGACCCTATCCGCATATTATCTATTTACATTTAATTGTATTTGATAAGGGGTGTAAATATGGAAATTATTGAAAAGGAAAATGGAATAAAATACTTACCTCTAAAAAATAACTTGTTGAAACACTGTCAGACGGTCTCAGAAACTATTGATTTTTGTGGTCCTAAACCGAAACTGTGAGATCTACAAAACCTAGAAATCTTTTTTTATTATGAGAAAGGTCAATTTTGACCTAGTTGAGAATGTCAACCGTGACCCAGAATTTCTGATTGTGACCTAGGTCAGGGTTGAGGTCATCCTTGAACTAGGTCAGGGTCAACCTCAACCCTAGAATGTCAACCTTGACCCCAAAAAGTCGACCTGGACCTGCAAAGGTCTGACAGAAAATCTATTCACGGATCCCAAAATTTTTTTGAAAAGGGTATCCAGATCTAAACTTTAATTCATTGTCCCAAACCTATACCTACAAGGAGAATGGTTTGTTTGTTGGGGGGAGGGGTTTGCCTTGGTCAAACCCTACTTTTGGAATTAACCTTATAATGTAATTGAAATTGCATAAGTAAACAAAGTAAATAAACAAATTTACCTTGCTTGTATAGAAGCCCTTGTGGTGGATTCGAATCTGTGGATCCACAAGTATGTATGCACCAAATGGATATAGAATTTAGAATGTAGGATGTAGGATGTATTCAATCAATTTCTTTTGGATCTTCAACTTCAATCTTGAATGGATCTTGGAAGAGGAAGAGGCTTTTAGGAATGTAGATGGAGAAATCTTCAACAAGAGATCTCCATAGAGCTTTGAATCCTTCAATGGACACCAATGGATCTCCTTGATGAATTGTATGCTTGAATTCTTGAATTCTTGAGAGTAGATGATTGCTTCAAATCTTGCTTCTTAGCTTGTCTCTTCAAGTCTTGAGTGATCTTGATTATGCTTGATGATGGTTACTTGTGGTTAGAGAAAATGAGAGGAGAAAGCTTTCTTATATACCAATCTAGGGCACAATCTTCTAGAGAGGCCTACATAGGAGAATTAAATTCTCATTAGACCTATACCCTTAGAAGTAGACCTATATTAAATATAATTTAAGATTCATCATTTCGGAACCCAAAACAGCCAACCCGGAAGCAAGAATTAAACTTTTCTGAAGCCCGAGATCTGGAAATCCTGGAAATATGGGATTTGGACCAAAAGTAAAAAAAAAATTGATTTTGACCTAGGTCAAGGTCAAGGTCGACCTTGACCTAGGTCAGGTTTGAGGTCAACCTTGACCCTGAATTCAAGAACTTCAAGTCTGCAGATCAAGGTGCCAAAAATAGGCTAGAAAAAGTGGGAAATGAGGTAGAATAGGGGAGAAAGCCAGATCTAAGTCAAAGACCCATTCAAGGTGCTTGACATGACCCCCAAACCACTTACTTGGAAGGCTAAACTAGTCTCAAATGGAAGTGCTTCCATTTTCTGACTATACACAAGTCAAGATCCTATTTTATATAACATAAAGAAAGACTCTAGGGTTTGGATCTTTTTGTAGGATTTGCAAAGTTTGTAAGAAGTTATAAGATGAGATCTTTATGAAAATGGGACTATGATGATGACTAATGCAAGAGGCTTTTGAGAATGAAAATGAAAGAGGGACTAAAACAAAAGATGTAATGCGTGCAAATATTAATAAGGGACTATAATATGAATATGCAAGAATGATGGACTACAATGCATGCGACAAGGCTTCAAGATGGATGTTTTAAGGGTCTAAATTTTTAAAAGATTTTGTGACAAGATTTTCTATGACAAATTGAAGCGTTTAAGAATTTTTAGGAATGTTTGAATGAGATTGAATGTTTAGGAGTGTTTTTGAAATTGTTCTTTAAATTTTTTGAAACACCCACACAAGACACGTCAGACAGAATGGTTGTTGCAAAATTTGAAACAAACACACGAAAACTTAGGGAAGCCAGGACAGTATCTAATGAATTCCCACTTGAACAAATTTTATCAATGCATAATCATAGCGGAGAACCTAGAATCTTGGAGGCACAAGCTCCTCCTTATAGTGCACTCACTTCTTAGGCACACCAAGCTTCGAATCCCAAGGTTCATCACCTCCCAAGGACCATTGTCTCTACTAAGAGTCATGAAATGGGATGTCTTCGGGGTTTCCCCCTGCACCAGAAAATAGAAGATTTTATGGGACCACTAAAAAATGATGCTTTTAGTAAGGGAATCTGTTCCAAAGATAACTTGTGAATCATAGAAGGCGACATGGTAGCACAAGTTCTATTGAGACATATTGTTAATGTTTGTAGCTTTAGTCATATGATCATTTAGAATACATATAATATACTTAGATGTTGATTAATAATAATATATTGTAGTTGTATATATATATATGCTATATATATATTATATTATATATATTATTATTAAACATATATTATGCAAACTTATATTATTCTAATATATAATTGATTAATGAAACATTATAAAATTTTAATGAAGAGACATGTCCCATGAAGGGACATGTCTCTCCTAGCCTCTTTCCCAATATAAATGAAAGAGAGATTGTTGCATTTGAAAAACACAGAATATATACAAGCAGTGCTATTACATTTGCAGCTATCCTAAAAAATTAACATGGTATCAGAGCCAAGTTTCTTTAGAGAAAGTTTTACTGCTTAAAGAAAAGATCCTAAAAGGCATATTTTTTTTTCCTTGGCTGTGTAGATGTATTGGTTCCTGCAGTTGAATGCCTATATTCCCGTGCGTAGCATGGATTGAGATGGGAATTATATTCATTTAGAGGAAAAATAGATATTCCTGGAGACAACTACAGAGTCAACAAATAAAACATAACCGATCTAAAAGACATATATGCTATTGAACCAGAGCATTATATTCGATAATACACGTTGAGCATATGAACCAAATTCATTAAAAGCCTTGTGGATAAATATCAATTTTCAGAGTCCTTTAAATTATTCATGGGCGCACAAATTAATATCAAATAATATTGATCAGTGCCACAGGATTTCTACTCAATTTTTTATTTATTCAAAGCAAAAATTGGAAGCTGTAGTAATCATATGTCATATTAATCAGATAAAAGATTATATTGTTAGGCTATATAAGGAGAACTTACTCACCTCAAGTGGATTGCAAGTGGAGGTTCTTCGCAAATGGATTATATCATGGGGACCCCATAACCTCTATAGAAATGTTATCAAAGTGGTTAGAAGCATAGACAACGATCTCATGGAATGCATCGATTCTAAAGATAACAGAAGATGCATTTGTAAAAGAGGCTTTAGAAACCTTAAACTGATGCAATCGACAGAAGAAAATTTGTTTCTTTACAAAGTAACACTACATGTATACATTATTGAATACAGTGCTAGATGCCTCTTTGATGTGTGGAGTGGATGCTATGCTCCTTGTCGACAGATGTCTAGTGATTATGCAGATATAAATATCTCTTATAGAGGATGTTACTGTTTGCAGAAACAATGTCCATTAGCTGAGTTGGGAGGACAATCCCTCAATGTCAATAGAACCTTGGCAATGTTTGCACTGTCAAACCTGAAGTTATCAACAGTACTCCAAGAGAAACATGATTGGTAATAATATAGACAGATTCCATCCCTTGTCTACAACAATGTTGACAACATCTTGAACACCAATTCTAGAAGACTCTAAGCGCTCAAATTGTCCATGAGGATCATGGAATATTATTAGCGTTGACTGTGATCAATTTGAGGAGTGTTGAACTACATTAATTGGAATGGTTTTCTAAATTCATTCAAGCCATCCTGAATCTTCCACCAGGCTTTCTAGCATAGAAGTCAAACATGAGTAAGAGCCAAGCATGGAAATAATGGACATGATAATAAAATATTGTGGACTCCACAAATAATTGACAACAAATTCAATAAGGGAAATTATTGAATAAGAAAGGAG
>MU227157.1:1595673-1626447 GCA_018584345.1 Thuja plicata
TATTCTAATATATGGTTGATTAATGAAACATTATAAAATTATAATGAATAGACATGTCCCATGAAGGGACATGTCTCTCCTAGCCTCTTTCCCAATATAAATGAAAGAGAGATTGTTGCATTTGAAAAACACAGAATATATACAAGAAGTGCTATTACATTTGAAGCTATCCTAAAAAATTAACACATATATCCCCATGAAGACTAGGAACAAGAAATATTAGGCCTCTGATACATTAATATTGAAGAGGCATTTGATTATAGTGGGTCGAAAGAGGTTGGCTTTTCCTTGTTCCCACTTGGGCAATCCATCTCACTGGCTATGCTAAAGCTCTCGGGAGGTAGCCACCCTAGAAGAATTTTATGAATTTTTATTACACCCAAGATCCATGAAGGAAAGGGGAGAGGATAAATTCATGCAATTCTTAGGATTACAATCTAAAAGACACTTCAAACAAAAGAAAATATTTTTCATTTTAAGCACCAAAATTGAAGTTTTTTTTAACTACTAAAAGCAAAAATGAAATATTTGGAAAACATACAAGGCCTTTGTCAAGCATCCCAAATCAAAAACATTAGTAGTTTATCATGTATCCTTCATCCCACTATTTCCAAGGTGCTGCAAAGATCATCAGTAATACCAAAAATCCCCTACTATAAGCCTAGAATAGAAGTATGAATGTAGAATTGCAAGAATGGGCAACAAAGCCCTGAAATTTACCAATTGCACATAACTAGTGACCAATAACGCATAAGTAATGAAAAAGTACACATAAATAATGACCAAGTGTGCAGAAATAGTGACCAAGTTCATATAAATAGTGACCAAGTGCGCATGATCATCAACGAAGTGTGCAAGACCTGAAACATAGGCCAAAATGACTCAGAATGCTATTAGGGCTTCTATATTGACCAAATATTCATTTCCAAGAATGTTTATTAACATGATTAGGGTTATATAACCATTTAAAAGCCTGATTAGAAAATATTATGATCCATTTAGAACCCCTAATTAATCTAGATGCATATTTGAATTGGCTAGGAAACACCTCAACTAGGCTGATTTGTAATGAACCCTAAACTAGGTGAATGTTCATTTTAAGCTCCCAAATCAATTGTGAATATTAATTTTAAGTCCATTTACCACTTAATCAAATTTATTTAACATATGTGAATCAATTAGGACACAGAATTAAGCTAGATTGTGAACTTGAATTGCATTGAAATAAAATTGATTAACTAGCCTTGTATTGAACCCTAAACTAGATGAAGTTCATTTTAAGAGCCCAAATCAAATGTGAGAGTTCATTTAAGCTTCCAAAACCAAACATGAGATTCATTTTAAGTCTATTAAGCCTTTCTAGGGTTCATTTAGCCTTTAGAATAGTTATTTTGAAAGCAAAAGACATGCACAAAGCAAATAAACCCTAAAACCCTAATTTTGGAGCCTTAAACACCAACTGCCCCAAACTATTGAACCAAGTGTGAAAATTTCTTGAAAAAGTGTGCAAATTTGGCTACCAAGTGTGCAGGAAGTCGTACCAACTGCACAGCTCTCTTCCAAGACTCCCTCAATTTGACAATTGTGCTCTTTCTTGCTTCTCCAAATGTTGATGTAGCTCTCATATGGACATGATGCACTTAAAATATGAAAGAAAGAGACTATAATTATGGTGATAAGATTACATGTGATGGTTAGCTTGATTGAGAAAATTAATCTCAATTTATAGGATTAGAGACCAAATTGCAGAATTAGCAATTAGGTGCACAAATTGGAAGATTGTCATGATTGAGAAGTGAAATTGGAAAAGTGTCATATGTGACACTTTATGATAAATTATAAGAGATCCAATTGGGAAAATTAGCGTGGAGAAGGAAAGGGAAATTTTTCATAAAATATGACAAATTATGATAAAGGAAAAGAAGAAAGTGTCATAAATTATGACAACTATGACAAATGGAGGCTAATTAATAGGAGGGAATTTTGAATAATAAAACTCGTATTTCCCACAAAAATGGAAATTAGTAAATAGGAATTAGCCAATTAATTAATTGGAATTAATTAATCATGGAGACATAATAAAGAGGGAATAAATAAAGTCAATTTATTTATTCAATTAGGACATAGGGATAAACTATGGGTTATTCATCCCAAGAGGACAAATTAATGGATCATTGACTGAATTGATGGAAATGATGTGAAGTTGACTTGATTTTGATGAATTTGATGAGGATAAGGAATGATTTTGATGGTTACTAAATGGTTTAGGAAATGACGAGGCATCGATGATCTTTGACAATGCACTCGAATTGATTTCTGACAAAATAGCATCGATGAACTTTGACAACTGCTATTGAAGAAGTCATATGATGATGAGGCATCAATGAACTTTGACAATGCACTTGAATAATGATGAGGAGAAGGACTTGATGAACTTGAAAATGCTCCTGGGGAGACATCGACAAACTTGACAATTCTCCTAGATTGATGATGATAAGACATTGATGAACTTTGGCAATGCCTTAGACAAGATTGATGATGATAGAATCGATGAAATTTGACAATACTATCAAAGGAGGATTGAAAAGGGATGAGGCATTGATGAACTTTTATAATGCCTTAGAATGATCTAAATTATTTCGGAATAATCTTGGATTCATTTGGGAAGATTAAGAATGATTAGGATTTATTAGGATTGGTTTAGGAAGATGATCAATTTGGCCAAAATGAGAGAAATGTTAGTAGTTGATGACATGGAAGAATGACACAATATTAGTGAATGATAAAGATCAAACACACAATATAGAAGACATGTTAAAAATGGAGACATAGACATTGAACCATTTTTGGATATCTACATTAATATAATAACTTCAAAACAAAATTGTACCTTATGTATAATACCTCTTTCCTCTATGTTTTCAAACAACCATGTCTTCACTTTCAAAAAAATATGAACAATGTTGGATCCTCACAAAAAAATAACTAATGTCGCTGGAAAAGATGATTCAAATGCCTCCATACGCTAAATTCAAAACTGCATGAATAATGTCATGAATAGAATGCCCTCTTCATACATCTTTGTCTTTAAATAGCTTTTTGCCACGTCTCATAGAGTGTTATGTGCAGAAAAAAAGATTTTTTGAGAAAAAAACTTTAAAGCAAACACAAATGGCAGATATAAAGCCAAAAAACAAACAGTTGTGTAACTAATTTTATAGTGAAGTACACCCAGAAGAAATGCAATGTCAACTTTGAATAGGAAGGATTGAATCTAAGCCAGATCATAGAGTGCACAACTAATGAGTAGAGTTACACCAACGGTGATAGTGCAGTCATTTATGATCTTCCTTGCCTAAGTTCAGACTTCCATGTCATTAATTACAAAAGACAACAAAATAAAACTACATCAGTGTATTAGTTCCTCTATACAGTACCTTTTATGGCATCAAAATAAATCTACCATTCAATTGCTTCGCAAATGCTCGCTCATCCTTCCATCATAGGTCACAAGACATTGTGAGTGCTATCATTCATTTTCTTATTCACGCATGCGGGAGAAAAGTGCTTCTTTGAAAATAAACGCCACACAGACAATGCAGATTCACAACAACCATGTGAATATATATATATATATATATATATATATATATAAAATATATAATATATATATATATATATATAGATATATATATATAGATATCATCCATGCAGCAATGTCACCAAATAGAGTAAGCACAATAAGATTTAGCATAATAGAACATCAACAACATGCCAAATTAGTGAAACCAACTCTTCATATCGTACAAGCACAGAAACAATGTTTATTTGATACCAATTGTTAGCACATAAGAGCAAAATTAGATTTGATATTCATTTTACTCAATTTGATTTCAAGTGGATAATTTTTACATTTATTAGCACTGGTTATATAAAGTCATTATTCCTGTTAATAACCACCTATGGTAATGTAACTTCCCATAAATTAGCATTGAACTAACTTATTATCTATTCACCTAAATTATTAACGTAAACAAATGTAATACTCCAACATTAAGTTGCTTGATAGAGAAAGATAGATTATGTAAATATTACTTCATGAACCTTGCAAATATGTGGTGTTTTAGTTCGGTACCTAGTAGTGTAAATGTTTCTACGGAAAGTTCCTCCTTCGGGAAAAGAAAATTGGAAATGGTAGTTTTTGGTTCTCCTTCATCATCAAACAAGCTAAAGAAAACTAAAGAACACGAAGAGATAATTGAGGTTGATGATCTGAAGTCTACTGATAATGATAAAGAAATGACAGTCTCAAAAGAACATGAGGAGAAAGATGCCTTACTGATAACAATGGCGAAAAGATGTGGTAGATCATATAATAGATTATCAACCACTATAAAGGAGATGAGAAGATATGTTGAAGGTGTGGCCAGTATATACAAGTATTGTCTTCGTTGGCCTAATGCTATACATAATTATAGAGCTAAGTTTGACTCTACTGAGTCTGAACTAAATACTCTTGGAAAAAAAATATGATATATTTAGTGACACAGATGGTTCACAAAGAAAAAGGATATAATCTTTGTAGACAAAACTGGTTGATATTCAGAGACAGAGTGAGGATGTGATAAATACCTTTTGGAAGGTCAAGGGGATAGTTGAAGCCAAATTGGAACATCACACCAGTCTCCTTGAAGAAGAAAAAAATCATGAGCAAAATCCCACTGTTTGAATAATATGTTTAATACGAATGATTCACTAAAAATATGTAGCAACATGTGTTGGACTCTCTGGTTGGAAATGCAATCTTGGAAGGACCTTCTTCTAGAACTCAAAGTGAGGTATAAGAAAAAAATTCTAGGTCAGTAAATTTGTGACACTTCTTTTTGGATGCTCAATTATTTTTTTGGGAATCCTTTGTCCTTGATGTCAAAGGGGCGAGGGAGGGGGGGTAATATAGAACGATATACGAATGCAAAGAGGATAAATATTAGAGGGGGAGTAGATTTATGGAGGGGAGTAGAGTTATGTATGTTTTTCCATCAAATAAAAGGGGGGATATTATTGAGCTCATGTGTTTGATTGTCATTAATGTCAAACATGGTGATCTAAATATATCATAGCAATATGCAAAATAATGGTTATCAGTCTTGGTGGTTCATACATGACCAGATAAAGATGTAGTATATTAGTTTGAGTGACAAGTGCAGATAAGACAATGGAAGCTACATATTGTAGATGTTTTGCAATATGATAGCATTCAGAAAATGTTTTGCAACATGATAGCATTTGGCAGATGTTTTGTTGTATGACAGTGCTTGCAGGTAGTTTTCAAGAAGATCCTTGCTCCAAAAACTAATGATGATGGTATGAGGTGTCTGAGTTTTGTTGCGGATTTTTTGTAATATAACAGTGTTTTTAGGTATATTTGCTGGAAGATCCTTGCCACAGAAACTAATGATGATGGTATGAGGTTTCTAGGTTTTGGTTTGGATGTAGCAGATAGTTTTGTGTTCTGGTTAGCCTGGATGTTTTTGCAGTTGTGATAACTAGGGTTATAGATTTGAAGATCAATGTACCTCACACTTTCAAGTTAAAGATAAAGTCATGCAGTTGAAGAATGTTTAATTGTCCAGATGTGTATGATCCCTCTAAGTATAAAATTGTTGACCTTGTGTTCCACAGTTTTTACTATAATGATTCATTGATATCCATGCTTTAAATTTCTTTATGGGATTATATTGTTGGCCTTTGGTAGATGTGTTCATTTTATTTCTATCCAATCTTAGTTTCTATGTTTTCTCTGGCGATTGTAGCATGCTTCGGTAATTATGGCATGTGATCCTAACCATTGGAAGGAAATGTATTGGTAAACCTTTTCTTAGAAAAAGTGTTTTGAGGCTAACCTCCTGATCATTGGAAGGAAACTTATTGACAAATCTTTTGTTGGAAAAAGTGTTTAAGGCTGACTTGGTGTGTATACTATACACACACACACACACACACACACACACACACACACACACACACACACACACACATATATATACATATATATGCATATATATACATATATATATACATATATACACACATATATATACACATATATATACACACATATATATATATACACATGTTTACATACATATATATAAGTGTGTGTATGTGTATGTATATATACACACACACATGTGAATAGGTATAAAAGATTGTGTGTGTGGGTGTATGCAAACATATATAAAGGCAGAGATGGCATTTTTTGGTCCGTATTGATTGATATAGGCAGGTTGCAAGAAAGTTGCAAAGATTCCTAGTTGGATCTACTACAAACAAGTTGTGTGAAGATCTAAGCCCAAAAGGAATTGAATTCATGCATATGTGGATGTGCTTTTCTCAGTTCACCTTTTATTCGACTTGCCAATGAGTCATCCAATTATAAAGCCTTTTTTATACTTGTAGCGAGCCTTTCTTGTTTGTGATCCTACTTGCAATGAGAATTCTAGCAGTGAGCCACCCATTGTAAAAATCACCTTAATCTGTGTCACCTTAACCGGTATTTTAATCATGAGAATTAGCTTCTCTTTGGTTTTTCCCATCTTGGGTTTTCCATGTAAAATTTTGGGGTTCATGTGTATGATTCATGTGTGTGCTTATTCATGTTTGCATCTGATTTGGGTGTGATGAACTATAACTGATTGAACTTTTGAAGATGATAAGTTGATGATCACCGAGCTGCAAAAGTGAACGCAAGACATTAAATCACTTAATGTATTGTATTATCATTGATGTCAACTTGATATAGTTTTATTGTTCATACACATATTGTCATATCCTTGAAGATCTGAAGAGACAAAGTTTATGTGTTCGGTAAAACATAAAAGGTTTGTATACACCGAGTGATGGTGAACATCGAGCAGTTCAGAGTGTATACTAAGCACAACAGTAACCAAGAATTAATTATTGAGCATAACAAGAGTTAATGACCAAGCATAACTGGAGTTGATGAATGAGCATAATTAGAGTTAATGACTGAGCGTAACTGAAGTTGATGATCAGGCATAACTAGAGTTAAAGAATGAAAAAAATGCTTAGCTGGCAGAGCTACAATTTAGGGATTGACTGATTGATTATTTTATTAGCAACGATCAGTTAAGCTAAAGAAAGGAAGGAGATTGAAATTGTGTTTTATTCATAGTTATCAAAGAGAGATTTATGAAATAAAACTAAAGGAGAGCTTTACGGGATAAATAAAATCATGGTGAGTTTTACATATCAAGGAGAGATCTACGAGAAAAAAACAAGGAGATTAAGTGGCTAATCATGTCTATATAAAGAGACAAGGAATTCATTATCAAGGAGAGGAATGTTGAGTATATTTTGTGTGAAGATAGACCTCTTCATGCAGATCTGGTCATACAAGTTGAAGAACAGAGCCAAGGAATTCTGCAGACACCGAGCAATAGAGGACAGAGCATTCACCGAGTAGAATAAAGAAAGAAAGAAAAGGAACTGAATTATATATTGATCAGAGAGGTATTATTGGACTAACAATAGATCTGAATATTTGCAAATCAAATTTGTATTTTGAATAGATCATTTATTGTATCAGTTTAACCATTGATTCAGAAAATCTCTTAACCGAGTGGGATTTAACAGTCCTTATTGTATTGAGATACTCAAGAGTATCAAAAGGTTTTCTTGTTGACAGCATAGTGAGTGCTAGGTCAAAAGACAAACTATTGGTTTTAAATCCTCTAACAAGGTTGCACTTAATAGTGTGTATTGTAACCTTTAATAGGGTTGGCTCTTCACCGAGCTCACTTCAGAAGAGTGAAAATATTTTGGGTTACCGGTCCCAGGTGGTTTTTCCCATATTGGGTTTCCGCATTAAAAATCTATGTGTCAAATGTGTATATGTTTCATTGCATTGATATTTTGTTTTATACATTATTAAAACCGGATTGGTCGGTTAACACTATGTTTATTTGTTGCTACTCAGTAAAGTCTAGAAAATATAAACAGTATATCTTACTGAGAAGTTTATATTTGTTAAGATTATTTATGGCATACATCTTGATGAAATTGGGACTGTAAGATAACTAAAGGTATTATATTTGAGAGATACATTTTTGGGTTGGATCTTTTGGAATCATTGTTATGTCCACTGATTCAAAACCCCCCGCCGCCCCCCCCTTAGTTATTCTAACAATTGGTATTAGAGCTTTGGTGCTTGGAAGAAAATTTTAAAGGGACATAAGCTAAAGATCACAAGATGAATAAAAGGAATGTGCCTAAGTTGAACAAGGACAAATTTGCATCATGGAAAAGAAGGATAAGACTTCATCCATCTAGTATTGGAAATGACGTTACACAACACTTGGCTACTAAATATGTTGCACCTACTAGACCTTTGACTGTTGATCAATTGAGAGAGAAACATGAACACAATTCTATGATGATAGAACTTTCTTCTTCACTAACCGATGTTGAATTTGAAGATGTGAAATCATGCACCTCTACAAAGAAAATGTGGGGGAAACTAAAGCTAGTACATGGAGGAGATGCCAAGGTGTTGAGAGCTAAAGCTGAAATCCTAAGAGGAAAGTTTGATGACCTAAGAATGAAGGGAAAGAACATCACTCTGAACAGTGACAGAATCAAATAAGTTGTTAATGCTATATGTGGACTAGGAGTACTTGATGAAGAAACAGTTGTAAGTAAAATTTTAATAACCTTACTACCTGTTTATGCTATTAGAGTATCTGTAATTCAAGAAATGAGAGGAGTAGCTAGAAATAATGTTACTCTTGATAGTTTGATTGGTAGACTTATTTCATTTGATATGAACAACTATGACAACAATGTCTTACCTACTATTGAGTTTGCATTCAAGTCTTCTCTGAAAATAAGCAAATCTAGTAACAAACAAACTATGAGAAATGCTAGTGACAGTGATAGTGATGAGCAAGAACTTCATGAACTTGAAGCACTAATGGATAGGAGATTACATAGAGGTAAAGGAAGATATAAAGGTAAATTACCATTGGTTTGTTTTAATTGCAAAGAAATTGGACATTTTGCTGCTAGATGCCCTAATAAGAGAAAGGATGAAAGAGACAATGACAAATCTTATGAAAAGAATTATGACAGAAGTGATGACCGAGACTTTAGAAGCAACTGACACTCTGACAGAAGAGATAATGGATATTACAAGGACAAACACAAGATGGCTTGTTACCTGGTTGAGAACAAATCTGAAAAATCAGATACTGATTCTAATGAATATATTGAGGTAGTATTTGTTGCTATGAAGAATGATTCAGGCGAAGAAGAAAGGTATGTTGAAACAACACTCATATCTAAAGTTAGCAAAAATGATGTCTAGATTATTGATAGTGGTTGTACTCATCACATGACTGGAGATAAATAAAAGCTTGAAACTTTTGAATATTATAATGGTGGATCAGTTAGGATGGGTAATGACTCACCTTTCCCAGTTGAAGGAAAAGGTACCATCATGTTGAATAATCTAATTAGATGTGAAAAAGCATATTGGGTGATGTAACCACCTGGATTTTGTTCTACTTGGACCATAGACCCTATTTTCCCTAAGTGTGATCATACCCCCAATTATGTCCAGACAACTCTTCAATCGGCTAACATAATTCTTTCAAATCAGATTTAATCTCCTAGGTGATTTAATCACTCAATTTTTTTAATTACCTTAGCCAATCAAATCAAATCAATTTAATCCAAATTATTTCAAATCAAACATGGCTAAGGTAATTAATTTAAAAGGAATTAAATAAATCCCTATTATAATCTAAAATCACTTGCAAAAATCCTGTCTTCTAGCCTAAATTAATCTAATTAATTGGCTATAGTCCTAATTAATTGTCTAAGGCAATAAAATGCTTAAATAATTAATATTCCTATTTTTAAATGAATATATTTAATATAATTCATTTCATTAATATTCCCCTAAACCCCTAACCTAACCTACCTCAACCACCTTGACCCTAGGTTCAAACCCATCCCAACCTATTCACCCCATGCTAAATATAATCCTAATCCTAATCTCATTCTAACCCACTTCCTAATGATGTCACATTCCTAAATGTGTGATTAGGAAATCAACCCACTTGAGAAAGTCAAATTTCTCAAGCTCGACTCTCTCCAAGTCCACCTTCTCAAGCTTGCCTCTTACACCCTCACCATGCCTCTTAAATGCTTGCATTTAATGCATATTCCTCAAGCCCATACCTCATGAATGCCTTTGTAATTTATTCCTCTTACACCTCATTAATGGGTTTTACAACTCCATTAATGACCCTTGTCCACCCTCTCTCTCCTCATTTCTTCTATAAATAGAAAGAGTTTTTGAGCTCAAATAAGCCTGAATTTTAGATTGAAAATGTATTGTTATGTTGTTAGGATTTATATAGATTCATGTTTAATTTTAGTTTCCATGATTATGCATTGTTATAATCTTGATTTATAGAACTAGAAATCATGTTATTTAGATATCTTTCTTATTTTTAATAGAATCTTTCATGCTAGGTTGTATATGTCACTGGAAAAGGAATAATCTGAGGGCTATTATGTTGTTTTTCACACTCCTAGTTAGAAAGAAATAGATCAATTTTAGTGGATTTCCATGATTTACTAACCCTATATTCACTAATGTAATAATCTATTGAAGTGTTGTGTCACAGGTAACAGGTGCACTATTTCACACACACATTTCTGGCGCTCACTGTGGGGCCTGATTTTGGATTTTGCCCTATTTCTACTTCATTTTTCAGTAATTTATCTTCCCAGTTTTTAGGTCCAGAGTCATTTCTGGTAGCAGAAGCTCGCATCTGGGATACGCCCTTGTACCACAAAAATTGAGGCTCGCATCCAGGATTTCCTGGGTCATTTTCAGTATAGGATCGCATCTGGTAAACACTCTGTCACATCTAGTTGTTGCATTGTATCCCGTATTTCTAGGATCGCATCAGATTGTAATTTTTGTGAACTCCATTGCCTAACCCCTAACACTTTAACCAATTGTTGATTTGATCTTTTGACAGCCTAACTAGTGCTTGCGGGTTGCTGATAAGGAAATAGAAAGACTTGGCTAATGTGTGTGTTTGCAAGTGTTTTTAAACTAATTTTAGATACTAACCATTTACAAATCTTTTTCAAAAATTTAAACACATTTTCTCAATATTTGTTAAAACAACCATATTACTATGCTCTTTTCCTTTAAGTAAAATCAGAAAATCAGACATTGGTTTAACACTTGTAAAGGAATTTGGAGATAAATGGACAAAAAAACTCACACTTTAATTCATTTTGGAAATCATTAATTGAACAATGCAAGTCACTAAATCTTGTGGGATAATTGAACAAGTTACATTGTTTAATTCATTTTTGGGATCTGAAATTGAACAAGCAAATCACTTAACATTGCGAACTATTGAACAAAAAAAAATTTCTTTCACGCATCCTATTTTCATTAACTTAGGAATATCTAAATCAGGCTCAACATAGCTTGAGGGAAATAATCTTTGATTGAAGTGTTTTGGGAGAAAACAACATGGATTAGGAGAGTATGCTCTTCTTCTTTTTGAAGAATCGGAAATCTAGACATCCTACACTTGCCAATCCTTTGTATGCTTATTTAACAGTAGAGGGTTTGCCGGTTGAGGAAAAAATCTCCTGGGAACGACCCAAGTGAGGATAGGTTTTATGCCAACCCTTCCAACTCACTATAAATAATTGCTTCCTCGTAGGCCAAAGCCTCAGAAGACAGAGTTAGTTTTGTTCTTGGAATTTTGACATCATTCCTTGAACATGCTTGGGTATGTGTAGAGCAGAGCCGCTTGAATATTCCTTGTGAGACTACACATATTTGAGTACTCATAGGGCTATATGCATCAATTTTTCCTTGTGAAATCCTATGGGAGATGGTTTTGAACGGATTGCCCCATCATAAACAATGAACTTTGTAGACAAACTACTTGATTCATTCTCGAAAGGGTGATAATCCTTGTGCAAGGCAAAAAGTAATTTCCCCAAGATACTCGTCATATCGTGCCCTCACTTGCATTTGGAGTTGGCTAATACAACATCATAACTGGATCCATTGCATGCTTGGTGATGGTTGTATTCTGATTAGCATTTGAGTGTGTACCTAAGTCAACAAGAAAGGATTTTCATCCTCCACCTAGAAAATAGGGCATAAAGATGTGTTTGTTCCCTTAACAATAAAAATCTACTTGATGTATCTGAAAGATCACTAACAAGATAAAGACCTTCAAAACAAGAAAAAAAATTCAATCCTTGGTCTACACATGTGTTTTTCACCCACTAACAGGTCTCAAAATGCAATCTGCAATCAAACAAACTTCACGCACTTTCTAGACAAAATTTTCAAAACTGGCAAAATCTGACAGAGACATCAGAAACTTGCATCCTAGATTTCCTAGCTCATATTTGGTATCCCAGCTTGTATCTAGTATCTTGGCTCATATCTGGTCAGCACATCATCGTATCTAGGGTTAAAGCTTGCATCCTGAGTCATCAGCAACTCGCATACTGTATTTCTTGGCTCGCATCTAGGACAGTGGGCACTTGCAGAATATTTTCTCAGAAAAACTCAGTAGATTTGGGAACCCTTTTGGCTCTTTAGTTTATCCCTATTGTCTTTTCTGGTCTCCCTATTGCTGTGTCAACCACTTTTTCAAACATCCACCTTGCATGTCCTGTCAGTTTCTCACAATCAATCTCAATACGTGTGGTCTATCCTCTTTTCAAAACAACTTGATTCCTAGCTCACTATCAGGGCATTCTAACCCTCTGATGCTGAAATCATTTACTTCCACCAAAACATAAATGATACTTCCACCTAGACACACTCACTTGAATGATTTGAGATACTACCTGACACTATCGGGAAACTTTGACAAAGTTGGGGTACAACCACATGGTTAACACAAGACACAACGAGTACACATCTAAAAGATCAAGAGTACTTCCTAAATCACTACACTTTCAAGGAGAAACATATCGCAATTCCCTACTCGATCTATACTCTCCAAAAATGGACAGGTCCACTCATGGATGGAGTAAGGCTTTTGACGAATATAAAAATAGAAAAAACCAAAAGCACGAAGATATCGATGAAGAAGAAGAACCCACATTTGACCATCCTATATTTGAATGAAGTAGTGAGGAAGACATCACTAAAGAAGAGTACAATAAATTCAAATAGAGCAGTAAGATCCATAAGATAATAGAAAAGATGATTGATGAAGATAAAGAAAAATACTTTCTCCATCTAGCCTCCACTGGTGTAAAGTTACCCAAGGATATGATGTGGAAATACTAAAGGAAAAGGAGGTGCCAACTCCTATATCTATTCTTTCCAAACAACTCACCTTGATGCAAATAGAGCTTATGAATTTCAAATAGGAGAAGGCTAAACCCAAAATGAAATACTCAGTGGACTCCATTTGTCCATTTCCTTTCGACAAGAGTATCACTATGGTTCCATTCTCTCCCAACATGGCAAGGTTGAAATACTACAAGTATACGGGAGAGACCGATCCACATGACCATGTTAGAGAATTTTTTGCTCTTAGCATAGAGTACATGCATGAGCCTACATACCTCATGCAACTTTTTCCTGGAAGTCTAGGAGGCAACGCCATGGATTGGTTCTCAAAACTTACACCTAAGGTCAAAACTTTTGAGGAGTTAATTCAAAAATTTATCCAACATTACTCCTATAATATACAATATGATGTGACTATGATGGATCTGTGCAACACTAAACAAAAGGTTGGCGAATCCTTTACCCACTTTCTACAAAGGTGGAGGAAAATCTTTTCACGGTATTTGAGAGCTATTCCCGAATCTGAGAAAATGGAAATCTTTGTCAATAACTTGGTACCTGAGTTAAACTATGCATTACAAATGCAAGACTCCCCTAGGTTTGATAGGATGATCAATAATGCTATCTGTATCAAAGCAGTTATGGTCAAAAAGGGAGAGATCACTCTTCAAAGTGAAAACAAATCTAACAACTCCAACTCCAAAACTAAATGGTGGAAGCAAAACAAAAATGTTGTCAATGGTGGATTAGTAGACGCATCCAATATTAACCCTAAACCTGAGGTGTTCAATCTAACTAACAGCATGCAAGAAAGCAAAGATGCCAAGATAACGACCCCCATACCCAAAGAAAACAATGATAATAGAAAAGGGCGGTCATGGACCTCCAAACCTCAAAGAACATTAAATCCTTTGGGAGAGCCTCTCGAGACTATTTTGAAGACACTATTAGACAAATAAGTTCTCACAATCCCAGATTCCAAACCATGGGAACCAGTGGTCAAACCAAGGTGGTGGGATGATAATTCTTACTATGTCTTTCACAAAAACAAAGGACACAATACTAACAACTGTCTTAAGCTCAAACATGTTATCCAAGACCTTATTGAAGGAGGCAAGATCAATGTGGAAGGAAAAACTACCAACGAAGATCATACAACATTTAACAAACCATTCCCTAACTATGAGAAAGGGGAAGCATCTAAAGGAAAAGGTAATGAAGTAAACTACACCTACTCCAATAATGATAATGTGATCAATATGCTAGACATTAAAACTGAATCAATTAATGTGGTCACAATCAAAGGTGTTAAAGACACATCTTTCCAATTGAATGTGGTGACTCGGAGCCAAGCACAAGTCACAATCAAAAGACCCAATTCCTCACCAAAACTAGCATCAACATCCAAGATTCCTATTTTTACTATCCCCAAACCAGCAGCAAAACACATGGTTACTATTCCTACAGCAAAGTATGACTTGGTGGACCAATTGCAACAAACCTCTGCTAAAATTTTGATTTTTGAGTTGCTTAAAATATCCACAGTGCATAGGGAAATTCTTGAACAAGCCCTACATGCCGCAAATGTGCCAAAGGACCTTGATATAGACAAGTTCCAAGTGATGGTTAACCATATTTCAAATGCCACATTATCTCTCCTTTTCTAAAGAGGATGATAAATCATTAACACATCCACATAATCAACCCCTTCATATTGAGATCCTAATTCATAAATCTCATGTTAGATGTGTATTGATAGATGGAGGCGCAGGATTGAATATTTGTACCCTTAATCTAATCAGGAAACTGGGTCTCTCAAAATAAACCATTGATTCTAGAAGCAAAATCACTATCAAATCTTATGATGAGGAAGAGAGATCTTCTAAATGTCTTATTGTTCTACCCATCAGAATCAGGCCCATTGAAAGGAATTTCATATGTCAAGTTTTGGATATACACTTGGCATACAACATCCTGTTGGGGAGACCTTGGATCCACAAAATGAAAGTTGTGTCATCTACTTACCACCAGTGTATCAAGTTCCTGCATAATGGGGTGGAAGTTACAATTCCTACAGATGCTAATTATACTTGCAACAATATCAAGGCAGGTAGTATGATTCCACATAAAAAAGAGGTTATGGATGAAATTCTTCCTGAGACTACCAAAGACATGGTGATGAAGAGTTTCGTAAAAACCTTAAAATTTGAAGAAATAGGTATGCAAGAATACAAGCTGGACATGACTCCATCACTAATAGAATTACCCATATCACCAAGATCCTATAGAAGACCCTCCTCGTCTTTCACACCTGCCATGTCTAAAGAGCCAAAAATCCACAAAGCAACTGGCATGGTTAAGGCATCCACATATTCTTTAGATAACACAGAAGAATAGGCAGTCTTGGACTGGCTTTATAAGGGAGAACCAAAGGAATCTGATGGAAAACATGTAGAAATATCCCTAGAGCAGTATGGTAAAGGGTATGACCTCCTCAAACAAATGGGATACAAAGGAAAAGGACCTCTAAGCGACACAGGAAGAGGACTTATTAAACCAGTGCACATGGAATTTAGGAATACCAGAGACAAAATAGGACTAGGTTTTAATAATGAATCTAACAAACCTTCTTTAAAAGATAGTCTGATCTCTGACAAAGGGAGTGATGAAACATAAGAGATAGAACTATAAAAATGTTCCTATGAAAGATTATTACATTTTGACATGAAGAATCCTGAATATCAAGGAGAACACTATGTACCAAGCTTTGAGGTAGCACAAAATATTCACATACCTTTGTTAACACAAGCTCCTATTCAAGAGGTAGGAGACACAACAGAAGATGATCCAGAGGTACCATTGATAGAAACAACTACTGAGAACACATCTTGATAATAGGATTCACATCCTAACTGGGGGTAGTTAGTCACAATCACACATGTCCTTGGTTTACCATACTTTGATCCGTAGGTGGCTAATCAGGTACATCAGATAACTATTGCAGAATTCCTAAACTGATCTGATGACGAAGTAACTGAATCTCATGATTATGAGTGGGATGAGCTATCTGTCACCACAGAGGATATTGGAATAGATGTGATTCACATGTTTGAAGCTCCATCAGCACCTAACAAACATTCTAAAACTACTCCCAACAATATTGATATTCCTGAAGTAGAGGAAGAGGTTCTTCCCCCAATCATTGATGGAGAGACTGGTGTTCTCATAAGTCTAGAAGAACTTCAGAGGTGACAAGCAAGAAGCATCCTTTTACAGAGAGATAATGATGAAAGTTCCACTAACGAGTCACTAGAGTTCAGTCCATGTATAACTAACAAGGACCCTTTTAATGATGATCTAAACATCAAATAACTTAACTTAACAGGACATGTCATGTCAGTTAATAGTCTTGACGCTAATGCAATGTTGTCCTTCCCAAAATTTGACTCCTTATCTTTGACTAAATCAGATCTAATTCATTGGACTAATACAGATCCTACTCCTATCCTCAGATTTCCCAATGAGTACACCTTGGCTTGCTATCTACACACTTGTGAACCTTACCCTTCTTCCACCAATGCAAGGAGCACTAACATGTCACAGGAGGATATCAAGTTTCTCAGTCAAAAATTGAAAAATAAAAATAAAAATAGAATTGATGGTGAAAACCATGTTGTGGCAGTATCAGATCCTAAAATAGTAAAAACAAAAGATGTATCTGATGGTGAAAACCTCTCAGAGGAACCAAAGGATGATATTCTTGATATCCTCCCTGAGCACTTTCAAGAAAGATATTCAGTTCTGATAGAACCAACACAACCAGTTAATTTGGGCACAACTAAAGATCCTCAAATAGTACACCTAGCACAATCTTTGTCAGAAGAGGAGAAGACATAATTCACCAAGTTCCTGAAAGAGAAAAAGATCAACTTTGCATGGTCTTATACAGATATGCCTAGAATCGATCCTGAATTAATAATGCACCATTTATCTATAGCTCATGGGATCAAATCCGTAAAACAAAAAATCAGAAAGATGCATCCTCATGTTGCATCGCTAGTAAAAGCGGAGCTAGAGAAATTATTGAAAGCTGGATTTATCAGAGTCATTGCTTACGCAGGATGGATCTCTAATGTGGTCTTAGTATCTAAATTGGATAAATCTATCAGGATCTGTACGGACTTCAAAGACTTAAACAAGGTATATCCTAAGGATGACTTCCCACTGCCTAATATTGATATGATCATAGATATCATAGCAGGCTACGAAATGTATTCATTAATGGATGGTTTTCCAGGATATAATCAGATTAAAATTGCTCCTGAAGATCAAGAGAAGACCGCATTTACATGCGCATGGGGCACATTTTGCTGGAACGTCATACCATTTGGGTTAAAGAATGTCGATGCTACATATCAAAGAGCAATGACAACTATATTCCATGATATGATGCATAAAAACATGGAGGATTACGTGGATGACACCTTAGCTAAATCCAAAGAAAGGAGCACTCATGTTGATGACTTAAGGAAGATATTGGATCGAATGGAGCAATTTCAACTTAGGATCAATCCCAAGAACTGTGCCTTTGGGATCCAATCAGGGAGGCTCTTAGGATTTATTCTCTCAGCAAAAGGAATTGAAGTAGATCCTACAAAAGTCAAAGCTATACTAGAGATGACTCTTCAACGCAACATTAGTCAAATGAGGGCATTACAAGGGAGGCTCCAATCAATTAGGAGGTTCATGTCACAACTTGCCGACAAGGCACAAAACTTTACCAAATTACTACATAAAGGGGTCACCTTCACATGGGATAAACACTGTGAAGCCAACTTCAGAGAATTAAAAGAGTACATGGCTACTCCTATTCTTATGGCACTCATTCACAGAAATCCATTAATCTTGTACATTTTAGCTACCGCCACATCACTAGGATTATTACTCGCACAAGAATATGAAACTAAGAAAGAAAGGGCGATCTACTACATCAGTAGAACACTAGTCTCCTATGAACTCAATTACAACATTATTGAGAAAGCATGCTTAGTAGTTGTCTTTACATCACAAAAATTAAGACATTACATGCTATTGCATACAGTCAGGCTCATTTCCAAGATCGATCCTTTGAAGTAACTCCTGAGAAAGATAGCATTAATAGGACGTCTAGAAAAGTGGGTCCTCATTTTAAGAGAATTTGACATTGAGTATGTAGACAGGAGGGCTATTAAAGGACAAGTCCTCGCAGATCAACTAGCTGATTCACCACTCCAAGATGATGAACCTCTAAGGATTGAATTCCCTGAAGAAACAATTATGCATCTAACTGAGCATCCATGGAAGATGTACTTTGATGGTTCTTTCATGCAACAAGGCTCTGGAGCAGGAGTTTTGTTCATAACTCCTCAAGGCTACAAGATACCCAAGTCTTACAAATTGATGTTTCCATGCACCAATAACATTTCTAAATATGAGGCATTGGTAAATGGTCTTAAACTTGCCATGGAATGGAATATTGTAGAGTTGCATGTGTATGGTGACTCCCAACTCATTATCAATCAATTTAATGGAGATTATCAGATGAAAGATGAAAATTTTCTACCCTAAAAACAACTGGTTGATGACTTAAAGAAGTACTTTGTCTTCATCACATTCCAGCAAGTACCCAGAATGGAGAATAAGGCTACAGATGCTATGGCTACATTGGTGTCCATGTTACAATTGGAGGAGCATCAATTCTGCTATGACTTCTTGGTGGAAGAATTATCCTACCCCGCCTTTAATACCCCTAAATACCAAGTAATCTATGCTTTAAACACCCCAGACCAATCTCAGTATGCTAATATTATTGCCTACCTAACTGACCAAACCATTCCCAATGACCTATCCAGGAATGAGAAAAGAGCCTTGATTAGGATAGCATCATGTTATGTCCTCATAACTAATAACTTATATCGATGAGGTCTCGACGGTATGCTTCTTAGATGTTTAGAACTCAAAGAGTCAGATCACATGTTAAAAGAAGTCCACGAAGGTGTATGTGGATCACATTCGAATGACTTTTGATTGGCAAAGAAACTGCTTATAGTAGGCTATTACTGACCTACAATGGAAAAAGATGCTATTCAATTTTCAAAAACATGTCATAAATGCCAAACACATGGAAATCTCATCTGTGATCCTGCCAGAGAACTTATACCTTTCATTACACATTGGCCATTTCAGCAATGGGCCTTTGACTTGGTTGGACAAATATATCCCAATTCTTCAAATGGACACAAGTTCATCATTACAGCCACTATGTATCTCATGAAGTGGGTCGAAGCCGTGCTGCTAATCAAAGCCACTGGAAAATAGGTGGCTATGTTCATATTGAACTACATTATCTTTAGATATGGGATACCCTCTTCAATTGTAACAAACAATGGGGGCCAATTTAAAAATCAAGACATTGATGACCTTTGTGAACAGTTCCACATCACTCAACACTGCTCATTAATCTATTATCCTTAAGGTAATGGACAAGCTAAGGAATCTAACAAGAATATTCTCAAGATCCTACACAAAAATGTGAGTAACTCTAGCGGAGACTAGCATCTACAACTAAATCTGGCATTATGGGCCTATAGAACAAGTATCAGAATACCAACATGAGCCATGTCATTTGCATTGGTCTATGGCACTGAAGTCATACTACCTATTGAGGTTGAAATCTCATCTTTGAAAATATCTTTACAAGGTCTTGTTATTGATGATAAATACCGCATCGATAGGGTGAATTATTTAGACCTACTTGATGAGCGCAGGCAATAGGCATTTGATCATCTGAAGGTGTACCAAGCATGCATGTCTAAGGGATACAATAAAAAGGTTAAACCATGACAATTTCAAGTAGGGGATCTCGTCCTAAAGGAGAATCGCAAGAACCCTCCTAACAGAGAGCAGAAAGGAAAGTTTGAACCTAATTGGTTGTGACCTTATGTTATCATTGCTACTTTTGGGACTAGAGCTTATCAACTAGCTACACCTGAGGGAGACGTTCTTCCAGATCCTATTAATACTCTACATTTGAAGCGGTTCTACGCTTGATGTTCGTCTAGCAGAGCCTATATAGTAAATAGTTCTCAAAAAATACCAAAAACATTCAAAAAATTGATCCTGAAGAAATCCCAAAACAGTGGAAAAAGTCCTAAAGAAAGGTATCATTGATGAAAACATGGCAAAAAGGCACCTCGATACTACAAAAACATTCAAAAAAGAAAAAATAGCAAAAAAATTAGAAAAAATAAAAGTGCCTTGATGACAACCTGTGCCTTGATGACAACCTAGTAACAGAGGCATCCTGGTAGCAAAAAGAATGAAAAGGTTTTTCCAAGTGGTGAAAACTTGGAAATCAGGCATCACTTGTATTATGTGCTCCATCTATCAATACATTGCTGACACTAAGCCTTCATGATTATACCTGTGCTAAGAGTTGACTTTGTTTCCTTAAAAAAACCTTATCCTCGCTTGGGATTTGTCTGCATTTCTATCTTAGGATCAAGACATTTTGCACTGGGGGCATCTTTTTCTAGCATGTTAGGTTGCATCTGCTAGGTCATCATAGGATGGTTTGTTTCGTGACACAATGATACTCGATGCTTTCACTAAACTATCACTTTCACAAAACAAGGATGGCACAAACAAAGCACTAACCTAAACGGTGTTCCTAAGACCTACATTGGATTGCAAACAGGAAGAAAGTTATACACAGACATGGAACACATATTTTCTTGAATTACAACTTTTTTATTGATGAATCTATATTGCACTTGAAAAATGAAACAATAGTATTTCTCAATACTACCTAAACATAGTTTGATCTTGGTTTGATTATAACTCTTTTATGTACCCATGATGTTTTAACTGGGGGCATCTAAGAAGTTATGAGTTTTCTTTGATTGATTCACAATTGATAGTTGTTATGTCTTCTAAGTTACTCCATGATGTTTGCGCAAAGACAAAGATTCGCAAGGATGGGGGCATAACATTTTCTTGGTTTTCTGCGTATGGTGATTTTTCCAAATGATCCTATAAATTTCACCTAACTTGGATGTTTATGGTAAGAGCTGCCACCATGAGTGGATAGCCGCATATATCTCGATCTTCGTTATGTGTAAACTACGGTGAGGTTGAAACAACTTCCTTTTCTATTTTCTAACTCAGATTCTCACTAAGTTATATGAAGCATAATGTACCCAAGGATATGAATTTTCAAGGTCATTGCGGGTCTAATATCTTGCCTTACACATATTCTGATATAGTTAAAGGAAGGTGACTATTTTGTTATCTTGGCTTCTATGCCTTGATGACTAAAGTCTATTTCTGACATTTCATCTAATAAACATAGTATTCATACTTTCATAATATTAGTGGGTATTAGTGATTGTTGTACTATCAGATGGTATCCATTCCAAAAAGTGCCCAATGACGATAAAAATGTTACAAAAACTACCAATCAGTGACAGGTCCTAAGAGTTTGCATATAGCTGCATTTAGAGATTGCATGATGCATTTGTGAAAGAAGTAAAATCATAAGGAATTTAAGCTCAAAAATGATTTCTATTTTCTCCAAAAACCAAGTTAATTACATCCATTTACTATTACTGATATTTATATTGTTGCACATCCATAGCATACATTTTGCATCCATGAAATGAGACAGAAGGAAAAATACAAAAAAAATAAAGCATTTTATACATCGCATTTTATTTCTACATCCTAAGTACATCCATACATTTTACTTGCATAAGAAAAACTCAAAAACATACATTTTGCATATTCACATACTATCATTTGAAACATATTTATATCAGTGATAACTCCAAACACATAAATGATGTCATCATCTAATCTAATTCATCATGAGACCAAGATAAATCTACATCACATGTTCAGACAAATCTATCAAAGCAAATGGAACTCATGAAACATGTCAGAATCTAAAATAGTTGCATCACATATATATATCAAAACATCATGATACAAAGATCAACAACATGGCACAAGTCTACACAAAGAGTATCAGAGGGTTAGAATGAGTCAGATATACATATATAAATTTTTAATAATATAAAAGAATGGCTTCACAGGGCTCTGGATATACAATATGATCTCACAAAATAGTACAAAAAGATGTGTCATGTTTGACTCTCCCCCTCTCCCTGATCTGGAGGAGGAGGAGGAGGTGTGGTGGTATGAATGGAGGTGGAGGAGGCATCGCTCCCTTAGACTGTTGGGCAACCTGTGAATAAGAAAGTGCTCTCTGGCCCTCTAGAACTACAACATGGTATAAAGAAAAGTAATAGGCCACTCTCTGTCCCTGGTGAGTGGCTATCCGAGCCTAGGTATCTCTCTCCGCTCTAAGAATATCACCCTGCCTATCCTACTTTTCCCTAAGGTGCTCCAACTGTGCATCCTTGTCTATCAATAGAGCCTCTAAAGTAGTGATGCATGCTCTCAACTTCTCTCTCTCCCACTCACACTAAGATAGTGGGTCTCCATCTCTGCCAGAACCCCTACTAGAATCTTGTCCTTAAGGTCTATCCTGTGACCTATCTAGCTGCCTCTGTTGTTGCTACCTATATTTTCTATGTTGTTCCCCTGTAAGTAATGGCCCTGGATCTATCTAAGGAAAAACAAATATAAATCGAGTGCGTCAACCCTTTCCAATACCACTAGCCACATCTGCAGTTCCACCCACAGCTCCACCTCCCCTGTCATCTCCACCATCATCCCCATCATCTGGAGGAGGATGCCTATCATCTTGCCTCTCATCTCTACCTCCATCTCTTCCTCCCCCAGCACTCCTAGCTCTCTATTCTCATCCTCTCCCCCTGGTAGGTCGATCATCCAGATCATAATCTATCAGATCCTCTATACGAGGAATGGCATCCTTAGGCACTGTGAATCATGGAAATGGATGTTGAAGCATCTCTGTTGTGTATCCATTGGAGTAGCCTACATCTGCAACATCACGGTGGAGATCCCAATCGACTCCAACCATGTCTCTAATCTCTTGGTGAGTAGTCTCATATACTAGCTGGACACCCCACAAAGGTGCCTCATCACAAACTCTGGCATATACAGTCACATCATGGGTCTTATCCTGTCATCGGTCGAACTGTCTCAAAACTCAGGTATGTAAAAACTGCTCTACAATGTATCTGGTCCTCCCAATAAGGTACCTACTCTGAAACAAATATGAAACTTGTCTAGCATCCAAGGTCGACTCCTCATAGTCCAAGTATGGCCACCATACTACCTCTATCATATCATCAAAAATCCTCCGCCAGTACTCTACCTTGCTCAGATGGGGTTGCTAAATCAAACTGGCGTACATATAAACATAAGGATACTCAGATGCCCGCTGCCTATCTATAATGGGTCGTGTCACTAGGATGTGCTCCCAGGCCCAGATATGAAGAATCAAAATGCCCATAGTCATGCTTCGAGTATAATGATAAACAATCTCGTGGAGCTCTCAGTACATATGGGTTAGAATATAGCTGCCCCATGCAAATCTCTTTCTAGAGACGACCATCTGCTCCAACATATCTACCTATCATATGAGGAATCTGTGTTGTCCTCTGTCTAGCATCAGGATGCCACCAATCAAGCCTGCTAAATATATAGATAATCGATCATAATGATCGCACATGTAATCCCAAGAAAGGTATCTCCGATCAATGGTATCATCCTAGAAATACTAATGAGCTACACCAATTGCCATGATAGAAGTCAACTCAAAGTGCACCTCATAGCCAATAAATGGAACTTGCAGTATGCGCCATACATCCTCAGGAGTGACTATCACCTCCCCGATCAAGAGATGGAAGGTGTTGTGCTCTGAGTGCCATCTCTCGACAAGGACAGTCAACAACCCCTAATTTACCCCTATATTGGGTAAACCAATCAAAGATCATAATCCTACATGGACTACTACCTCATGCTAATCATCTAACAACAGTCTGGCCAAAGCAAGCACACACTCGGGATATGTCCCTCAGAATGAAACTACCTCAAAATCAACCTATTTTTGGAAAATAAAAGATATATCATTGTTCTATCTATGAAAAAAATGCAGCATCATGATCGAACTAAGTGATTCAGGATCTGCAGTAGACAAACAGTTCAAATGGATAAGTTTCTAAGTCCCAAAAATGAGATGCGATCCTGGAAAATCAGGGTGCGATCTCTTTTTCTAGATGCGATCTTGGAAATATAGGATGCGATGGAGAATATTGGGTGTGATCTCAAAAATCCTGGATCTGAACCCAAAAATGGGGTACGATCCTGAAAGGACAGGATACGACATAAACCAAAATTGAACTGTTCAACTAAGTCAAAATGGGGAAAAATGGATGTGATCCAGGAAATCCTAGATGCAACGTAGAAATCTGGGAAAATAGGATGTGATCTTGGAAATACAGGATACGACACGGGTTTGACAGGGTGCAATCCAGAATCCCAGATGCAACCCCAGAATCTCAAGGGCTATAAAAGCTATAAAAATGCATGAAAATCAAAATTGTAAAATTCACAAGGTAGTTTTGTGAGTACTTACCTGAGGTGCATAATTGGTCAGGCGCTGATGTCAATGACTGAGCTCAAAATGATGCTTCCTAACTACGACCACCATCTTCTCTATAGAGCTCTCAAATTTACTATGGGTAAAAGTGAAAATGAATAGTAAAATGGTAATTTTTGAGCTATATATTGGTCTTTTGAGCTGTTTGGGGGTTCCGAAACTCCTCCCAGGCAACTAAAACTCCTTTTTTGTTCTCCTTTTGATTAATCAGGAACCAAATCAAAGGTGCCTAAGATGTTTTATGCAGTCTAGTAAAAATTTTACGACAGCTCCTAAAAATACAGAATTGCTCCATTTATTCTGAAAGTCTGTCAAATTGCACATTTCATCAAAAATCTTGGTCCGACATCATTTTATCAATTTCATCACTCACAATTTCATGTAATTAACTTGGTACTCATGTGTTTATTCTTAAACACACCATATTTTTCACTTCTTCTACTCTATTCTTTCTTGCTCTACCTATTCATGCAAGTGATACATCATTTCAACCAAGGGATTTCATTTCTTTCCTTCGATTTCATTCTCGAGGGGCATGATCACACTATCATCAATCAATTCTTGCCCAAAACAACATTAAAATGGCTTCGTTATCAAACAACTAGGGGCATGAAAATTTCCTTGACTAAGTTGGAACTGTTGGATAGAAAGCTTTGGTTCTCATAAGCTGAATATCTTGTGTTTCCTCATTTTAAAAGATTCTTACTAAGCTCCTAGCAGCTTCATACTGACTTTTGGATGACAAACGAGTTTGGAAACAGTATTATCAATCTTTGGATGACAACCGAGTTTATAATTGGTATCTTTAAGATCTTTTTATTGACCTTTGGACGATAACCAAGTTCAAAGCCAATTCTATCAGTTTAGTTCAATCAAGTGCGAGACTGATCTCATCAGGCATTTTGAAGTCAAAATCAGAAACTTTATTTGAATCAATGCGCTGCTTGCATATCAATTCAAAGAGGGGAAAATGTAACCACCTGAATTTGGTATGCTCAGACCATAGACCCTATTTTCCCTAAGTGTGATCATACCCCCAATTATGTCCAGACAAATCTTCAATCGGCTAGCATAATTCTTTCAAATTGGATTTAATCTCCTAGGTGATTTAATCACTAAATTTTATTAATCACCTTAGCCAATCAAATCAAGTCAATTTAATCCAAATCATTTCAAATCAAACATGGCTAAGGTAATTAATTTAAAAGGAATTAAATAAATCCCTATTATATTCTAAAATCACTTGCAAAAAGCCTATCTTCTAGCCTAAATTAATCTAATTAATTGGCTATAGTCCTAATTAATTGTCTAAGGCAATAAAATGCATAAAAATTAATATTCCTATTTTTAAATGAATATATTTAATGTAATTCATTTCATTAATATTCCCCTAAACCCCTAACCTACCTCAACCACCTTGACCCTAGGTTCAAACCCATCCCAACCTATTCACCCCATGCTAAATCTAATCCTAATCCTAATCCCATTCTAACCTACTTTCTAATGATCACATTCCTAAATGTGTGATTAGGAACTCAACCCACTTGAGAAAGTCAAATTTCTCAAGCCTGACTCTCTCCAAGTCCACCTTCTCAAGCTTGCCTCTTACACCCTCACCATGCCTCTTCAATTCTTGCATTTAATGCATATTCCTCAAGCCCATGCCTCATGAATGCCTTTGGCATTTATTCCTCTTACACCTCATTAATGGGTTTTACAACTCCATTAATGACCCTTGTCCCCCCTCTCTCTCCTCATTTCTTCTATAAATAGGAGTTTTTGAGCTCAAATAAGCCTGAATTTTAGATTGAAAATGTATTGTTATGCTGTTAGGATTTATATAGATTCATGTTTCATTTTAGTTTCCATGATTATGCATTATTATAATCTTGATTTCTAGAACTACAAAGCATGTTATTTAGATATCTTTCTTATTTTTAATAGAATCTTTCATGCTAGGTTGTATATGTCACTGGAAAAGGCATAATCTGAGGGCTATTATGTTGTTTTTCACACTCCTAGTTAGAAAGCATTAGATCAATTTTAGTGGATTTACATGCTTTACTAACCCTATATTCACTAACGTAATGATCTATTGAAGTGTTGTTTCACAGGTAACAGCTGCACTATTTCACACACACAGGTGAAAGGACTTAACTATAATTTGTTGAGTGTTTCACAGCTGAAAAACACAGGACACCGATTTGCATTTGAGAACAAAAAGGTAATGATCTATAATGGAACAGGAAATTTGATCGGTACTGGTGAACAAATAAAAGGTAATCTATTCTATCTTGATAATATTGAGACCACTTGTTTATTGGCTATAAATGAAGGTGTTTGGTTGTGGCATAAAAGGTTATGTCATGTGAATTTTGATAACATGGTTAAGATAAGTAAGAAAAGAAAAGTGAGAGGCTTACCGATTATTTCAAAGCCCGACCATGTTATGTGCAAGAATTGTCAAATAGGAAAAATGACAAAGTCTAGTTTCAAGAGAAAAACCTATTCATCTAATGTTATTCTGGAGTTAGTCCATACTGACTTATGTGAACCAATGAGAACAAAGAGTTATTATGGTGATATATACTTTATTCTATCTTTTGATGACTATTCTAGGATGATGACTGTCATGTTCTTAAAAGAGAAATCTAAAGCATTTAAGATGTTCAAATGGTATAAAGCTAAATTTGAAAAACAAAGTGGAAAAGAACTGAAATGTTTAAGATCAGATAGAGGAGAAGAATTTATTTCTAATGAATTCACTAACTTTTGTAATGAGCATGAGATTACAAGATAGGTTTCTGCACTGAGAACACCACATCAAAATGGGATTGCTGAAAGAAGGAATAGATCAATTATTGATTGTGCCAGAACACTAATGATTGAAAAAGGCATCACACAAACATTCTGGAGAGAAGGTGTAAGTATTGTTGTCTAGACACTAAACTGAGTTCCATTGAAGAAAGACAAAAATAAGACACCTTATGAGCTATGGTATGGATACACACCAAATGTGAGTTACTTTAGAATTTTTGGAAGTCAATGTTATATACTGAAAGATGATAGAAATGGGAAACTTGACTCTAAAAGTGATGAAGGAATATTTCTAGGATATTCTACTAAAAGCAAAGCTTATAAATATTTGAACAAATCTTCTAACAAAATCATTGAGAGTGCAAATGTTAAAGTGGATGAATTTGCTAAAAAAATGATGAGAAAAGCATAAAGGAACCTCAATATTACAACAGATTTGTCTACATTGAGGAACCTGACACCTTGCCCAAGCGACAGAACAATGCAAACGAGCAATGGGCTGCACACACCGAGAATCAGGAAAGTGCTCACAATACTAAACCGAGTGATGAAGATCAAAATGAAGAATAGAGACTTGAACTTGTACTTGCTAAATATGTCAGAAGACACCATCCATAAGACTAGATCATTGGGGAAAAAAGAGAAGGAATGAGAACAAGAAGTAAGTCACTTAACAATAGATGTTTGATTTTTTATTTTGAGCCTAATTCTGTTAATGATGCACTTGAGAATCAAGAATGGGTTAGTGCAATGAATGAAGAGATTGAACATATTAAGAAGAATAAAACATGGACATTAGTACCTAGACCGAGTGAAAAAATGTCATTGTCACCAAATTGATTTTTAGAAACAAACTTAATGAGAATGGAGAAGTCACAATGAACAATGCAATACTGGTATGCACAAGAAGAAGGTATTGACTATGGAGAAACCTTTTTCACCCGATGCTAGACTAGAAGGAGTAAGAATTCTACTTGCTTATTCTTCTTTTAAAGGATTCAAAGTATACCAAATGGATGTTAAATCTGCATTTCTGAATGGAATAATAGAAGAGGAGGTATACAGTGAACAACCTGAAGGGTTTGTTGATCCTAACAAGAGGAACATGGTTTGTAAACTACACAAAGCCTTGTATGGATTGAAACAAGAATCGAGAGCATGGTATGAAAGACGTCACTCTTATCTCATTAGTATTGGATTTGTTAGAACTAGTGACAACGGTAATCTGTATTTGAACGGGGATACTGATGATAAGATTTTGATTGCTGAAATATTTGTTGATGATATCATATTTGGAGGTAATGATATGCTATGCAAGTCATTTTTTTATGAAATGAGCAAAGAATTTGAAATTTCAATGTTTGGAGAGATCAATGTTTTTCTTGGTCTACAAATTCTACAATAGGCTGAAGGTATCTACATTACACAATCAAAATACATAAAAGAAGTTATGAAGATATTCAAGATGGAGGACTCCAAACCAGTTGGAACACCTATGGCAACTAGATGCAAATTGACAAAGGAAGACAAGACAACCGAGGTAAATCAGACCTTATACAGATCTATGGTTGGTAAACTAATGTATGTTGTACACACTAGACCTGATATAGCACATGTAGTTGGTATAGTTGCAAGATTCTCTGCTAACCCTAAGGAATCACACAGGACTATTGTTAAAAGAATTTTGAGATATCTGAAGAATACAGAAGACTATGGTTTGTGGTACAATAAAGAAGGCAAATTTGAGCTACAAGTTTATACTGATGTTGATTGGGATGGAAACATAGATTATAGAAAGAGCACTACCAGAGGAGCATTCTTTATGCATGATAGACTTGTCACATGGATAAGTAAAAAGCAAGGATGCATATCTCAATCAACTACAGAAGAAGAAGATGCAGTTGCTGCTGCAAATTTCTCTAACATTCACTACAACATTTGAGACCATTTTTTGACGGCTATGTGTCACTTTTCTGACACTTTCCCATCGGCCAAGCAATAGAGACAAGTGTTGCAGTTTTGGTTTCAGAAACGACGGTTATACCATCTTTCATTATTATGATGGTAATAACCATCGCAATACGAGCTGGCTATTATGGTTATCATGTTTTTGTTACATATTTTAGCTGTCACTTTTACGACACGTAGGCATCGCATTTTTTGTATTACCCATCGCAGTTTGCACCATCTAAAAACTTCAACATGCCGTCGTTACAGTTTGTCGATGTCACAATTTTGACAGACGTGTGATGAATTTTCTATACATGCGACGTCAAGCTGTCAGAAATTTATGACATCTTGACGTCGCATGTATAGAAAATTTTTCACGCGTCTGTCATAATTCTCTACGATCAACACAAAAAAAGTGACATCTAGGTGTCACAATATTTTATTTGTCGCTATTACGACACCTAGGTGTCATAGTTTGCACCATCTAAAAACTTACGCATGTCATCGTTATAATTTTTTGGTGTTGCAATTATGATAGACATATGACAAATTTGCTATATATGCGATGTTAAGACGTCATAAATTGCCGACGGCTCGACATCGCATGTAATTTTTAAGTGTCGCTTTAGATTTTTTAAGATTTTAGTGTCCTAGTGGATAAAGGAACAACCCAATGTCCTCCCAACTGTGACAGCATATCTATAAATGGCGGACATGAATATAATTTATGCTGGAATTCTCAGTGTATTAAATATTTTATGCTTTTCGAACAACTATATGCTACTAGGAGAAATCGTATGCATCTTTAAAGTGTGATTTTATAACTGACAATGCTTCTCAGTCGTGTTTTCTTGTTTTTTTACCATAGAATCACAAGAGACAAATGAGTTTGGATTGCTTTGTTTGATGAATGTATCCACTGGTAATTTTCTTTTCAGTAATTGTGGTTTTACTTATTTTGGAACCATGATTTGATGTGCTTTATTGGGATAAT
>MU227157.1:1643097-1674294 GCA_018584345.1 Thuja plicata
TTGGGGAATAGAAACATTTCAAGGACTTTAAAATGGATTGATGGATCCCTTTTGTGCAAAACTAAAGTTGAAGACATATACAAAACTCTTTCTAACAACTTTATTATATTTGAGCATACTAATAGATATTGGAATATTAATGTTGAGAATATAATATTACAAAAACACTTTCATAAACTAAAAATATAATATTATGGACTAACATTTTGGAAACTAAAAAGACTTGTTTCAGGTGGTTAATGATCCTCGAAAGGATGCCATATAAATGCATGGTTTTAATTCTTATTTGTGCTCTATATGCAGGAAAAACTAATATCATTAGACCCATTTTTTTTATTGTCTCTTTTCTAAAGATACTTGCTATATGATTTGTAATGGATTCCATGTTTGGAGTAACAATTATAATGATATTTGTACTGAGATTGTTTTGGCTAAGTTGGAGGCATGAAAAATACACATAGCTTATTTTGGATTTCTTTTACTACTGAATATTTATGGCACATTTGGAAAGTAAGAAATAATGAGATCTTTAATAGGGTAAGAAGAAATCTTATTGAGTCGTATAAGAGACACACACTTTGATATTGCCTCACAAGTCACATAATGATAGAGATATCAAACGCCAAATTTCTCAGGTTGCTCAGGGATAGAATTGTGACATTAACTTGGAAAGAGATGAGATATGGACATGCATGGTTAATCAACATGTTCAAAAACAAAATGATTAGTAGATGGATTAGGTTTTGCAACGCTGGCCAAATAATCAAAATGTTGTGAATCACCTTACATATTTCTAAATCTTAACGCAGGTGATCATCATATTGACTAATATTAGCTAAAGGGATCCCTACCTCTGATGAAATCACAGTGTATGTTCTCATTAGGTCCTCGGACAAAAAATATGTAATATGCTCATCATATTGACTAATAGAAATTAGGCCATCTTAGGGTATACGCCTCTAGTCATGTAATATGCACTTAACCAAAGGCTAAAAAATAAGACATACCTCAAATTGTGAGTACACGGTGGCTTGTTGATATTATACTTGAAGTCGCTAACAGAATTTAAAAAAAAAGACTTTTCAATACCCTGCTACTGCAAATTAAATAATTTGAACATCAAAAAATTTAGAAATTACAAGTTGTTATACCCTAAACGTGAAGGAAACTAGCTGAATTGCAAACTCGGGGGTAACACTAGTGCTAACCGGCAATGAACAAGCTGTTGAATTCTTCAATTGTGACTGTTGGATTCAATACAACAAAAGCCCTCTTCGCACAATGGTATAGTTTACTAATTAGGTCCCTCTTCCGCTCACATTCACAGCTTGATCACAAATGAGCCTTTCTTTTTCTTTTTCTTTTTTTTTATAATCAAGAGGGTGTCACAATTACGATGGTATCATCGCTATTATGACAACATCGGGGGCACTTGGAAAAAAATACAAAAATCACACACAAATGGTAGCGCTGTCGCAAATTGGCATCAAAATTTGACCCCAAATGTTGTAGTGATTGCATGGATCAAGCAATTTATAAAAGGTATGAATGAGGAAATTATTGACCCAGTAATTATCTATTGTGATAATACAAGTTCTATAAACATTTCAAAGAATCCTTTGATGCATGCTAAGATAAAGCACATATCTATTAAGTATCATTACTTGAGGGAACAAGTACAAGAGAAACAGGTAATACTAGAATATGTACAATCCAAAGAACAACTAGAAGACATATTCACAAAACCATTGCCCAAAGATACATTTGAACACCTGAGGAATAGACTAGGGGTTTGTCCCTTGTCTACTGGTCACTAAGCTGACTAGAAGGTTGCATCAGCCTACATATTATCAGAAGATTAATCATGTTGAAGCAAGCTGAGATATGGACTACAATGACATATCAATACACTGAAGATGCTTATCTGAACCACACACTAGAGATATTGTTGGCTACTGTAGAGTTGTATATATTTTTGGGGAATTGTTGTCAAAGGGAGAGAAAGATTCAATGAAATATCCATAAGGGAGAAGAGATTATACAACACAAAGGGAGATAATAACTAAAGGTTACTCTCAATGAAATAACCATCCATCAAAGGGAGAGAATTGGAGAGAGTTAACACTACATATCTATCTAGAAAAGGCAGAAGAGATTCTACAAGAAAGAGAGAGACAAAATTAGAAGACAGAATTGCTACACCTATCCATTGAAGGGAATGAAGAAAGGGAGAGCACACAGTAGAATCAAATCCATAGGGAAAGTTGTATGGTAAATATTTTTTGTAGTGATCAAACATATTAAATCTGAGCTAGAAGAGCTTACCGAGATTCCAATATTTGAATTGGTTATAAAAAAAAAAAAATTGGTATGTTATGGCATGTTTTATACTGCATATATCATATTGTATTTCCATCAATGCCAAAGGGAGAGATTGATGAACTATAACTGATTGAATGTTTGAATATGATAATTTGATGATCACCGAGCTACAAAAGTGGATGCAAGACATTAAATCAGTTAATGTGTTAAGTATTATCATTGATGTCAACTTGATATGGTTTGATTGTTCATACATGTATTTCCATATCCTTGAAGATATGAAGAGACAAAGTTTATGTGGTTGGTAAAACATAAAAGGTCTGTATACACCAAGTGACAGTGAACACCGAGCAGTTCACAGTGTATACTGAGCACAACAGTAACCGAGAAAGAATTACCGAGCATAACAATAGTTAATGACCAAGCATAACTGGAGTGGATGAATGAGCATAACTAGAGTTAATGAACAAGCATAACTGAAGTTGATGACCGAGCACAACTAGAGTTAAAGAATGACAAAATTTCTTAGCTGGAAGAGCTATAATTTAGGGATTGACTGATTGATTGTTTTATTATAAATGATCAGTTAAGCTAAAGCAAGGAAGGAAATTAAAAGCACGTTTTATTCACAGTTATCAAGGAGAGATTAACGAAATAAAACTAAAGGAGAGATTTATAGGTTAAAGAAAATTATGGAAAGTTTTAGAGATCAAGGAGAGATCTACAACAAAAAACAAGGAGATTGAGCGGCTAATCATGTCTATATAAAGAGACGAGGAATTCATTATCAAGGAGAGGAATGCTGAGTATATTTTGTGTGAAGATAGAAATCTTCATGCAAATATGATCATATAGGTTGATGAATAGAGCCAAGGAATTATTTAGACACCGAGCAACAAAGGATAAAGCGTTGACTGAGCAGAATAAAGAAAGAAAGCAATGGAACTGAAGTATATATTGATCAGAGAGGTATTACTGGACTAAAAATAGATCTAAATATTTGCAAATCAAAGTTTTATTTTGAACAGATCATTTACTATATCATTTTAACCATTGATTTAGAAAATCTCTTAACCGATTGGGATTTAACACTCCTTATTGTATTGAGATACTCAAGAGTATCAAAAGGTTTTCTTGTTGATAGCATAGTGAGTGCTAGGTCAAAAGACAAACTGTTGGTTTTGAATCCTCTAAAAAGGTCACACTTAACAGTGTGTATTGAAACCTTTAACAACATTGGCTCTTCATCAACCTCACTTCAGAAGAGTGAAACTATTTTGGGTTGCCGGTCCCAGGTGGTTTTTCCCATATTGGGTTTCCACGTTAAAAATCTGTGTCAAATGTGTATATGTTTCATTGCATTGATATTTTTTTTTACACATTATTGAAACTAGATTGGTTGGTTAACACTAAGTTTATTTGCTGCTACTCGGTAAAGTCCATAAAAAATAAACAATATATCTTACCAAGCAGTTTATATTTGTTAAGATTATTTATGGAATACATCTTGATGAAATTGGGACTATAAGATAACTGAAGGTATTATATTTTAGAGATAAGTTTTTGGGTTGGCTCTTTTGGAATCATTGTTAAGGCCACTGATTCACCCCCCACCCCCCACCCCCCCTCAGTTATTCTAACAGGGTGACTAGTCAAAGAATTAATTTTCTGAATCTAGATTTATGAAATTGATAAAATTTTAATCTACAACTGATTCACCCCCCTCTCAACTATTTGAGACATTCAACATGGGCCTCGTAATTTCATTGACTGGCACAACCATAGATTAGACATGTGACACACTATCAAGAGATTTTAGAACTTCCTTTGCTTGAAATTGGGTTGAGGGTGCGTAGTGATGATACGTAGTGCACTAGCAGGCTCTTTATTGACTTTTTCTTCCTTTCAACCTTCAGAACCTCTATAATGTCCCCATGTGCCACATGCTATATTGGGCTCTCTTTGAAAGTAAAATCCTTAAAGAAAAAGATCTTACAAATTCTGAAGAAACTGTGTTATTTTGGTTCTTGGTAATCCCAACTTGGTGAGGGCATAACTTTTATCTCAGTGCTTGAACACCACTTACACTATTGGAAAGGTCTTCCAAAGATCAAATTATCAGTCCCTTTACACAATGCCATTGGAAAACTGAGTTAACAGACACACAATAGTCTTGACTTCCAATTCTGCTCCAAAGGCCTCCAAAAATGCAAATCGCTAAAACATAGAAATGCTGAAAAAATGGGTTTTTATTTTTTCTCATCTATGTGCACTCCTTCACTTTTGTACAACCTTAAATCTCCTTCAGAGTATTATGGGTTAAGGTTGCAGTAGATAAAATCTATAATTGTGATGAGCATAAGTGCATAAACATAAATAAGAGATCTACTCAAGTGTGTTAGAGTGAACCTCAAATGATGTGATCAAGGGTGATGCTCTACTGACTCAAGAATATGTGAATCACATGAATAGATAGTAATCAATGAAAAACTTAGATCTAAAGCTAAATTATAGAAATGTGGGAAGGACATAAAAATCATACCAAACCCCTTAAGGAAAGGTACAAGCCAATCATTAATCGATGACTCGTTATCATCCTCCAATATTTCTTGGAACTTCCATGATGAATAATGGTTGATGAAGACTTGATATATTTTATTTAAATCTCAAATTTGTAGACTCGCTTATTATAGTGTTTTCTCCTCATGAGGCTTGTACTCCATATGCCTCTCAAATTACTTACCAGATGAGGAAAGCTATCTTACTTATATATGAGCTACAAGGTTAGAATAAATAAAAGGTCAATTTACAATGGTCATATCCATATTTTGAGATTAGATCCGATAATGTTAAGGCCAACACAATATTCTCCTAATATTTTGACCAAAAAGCATCAGATAGTCCTGTCAAAATTGGCCCCAATTTTAAGGGATGCAAGATAATATAGCCCTAATATTATATCTAGATTTTATATTAGGATTGATGACATATAAGTGTAGATTAAAGTGCCTTGAAATTTAAAATAGGGTAGAACCCAAAATAAGCTTTAAATGAAATAGGATTATGTTGATTTTTAGTTTTTATGATGTTGTATTTTAATCTTGTTTATTATTATGAACAATGTTGTGCTTGAATTCATATGGATAACTTATTCTTCTACTTACATTTTTGCACTAATAAAGTAGTTTCAAGTGCTTAAGTAAGAAAATATATTTATATTCTTGATTTCTACTACCGTTGGATCATTGGACTTTAGTTCATCAATATGAGGATGAAAACCACCCAATTTTCATTGATAACCTAATGGATGAAAATCCATAATTTAAACTTAGATCAATTTCATCAAGAGATTACAAATGATTTTCAAGCTCATAGGCATATTGAATTAATAGTAATATTTATATAGGGTTTGCATTTAATATTTCCTTGATGATTTTGTGGTTGCACTCAAAGAGCCTATAAAGAATATTTTGTTGATAACAAAATTACATGTCAAAATTGGTGTATTTTGAAAATAATTTCCAATCTGCATAAGATTATGATATCCCAAAGAACTATAATGATGGAATGCATTCATTGTAGGGTTGAAATTGAAGATGACCCAAATTCAAGAGTTGTAATTCTTATTCCTTGTATGGTGATAGTTGTATGACTAGTAATTTTATACACTAAATTTTGCACCCAATTAAGCGCTAGAGATTAATAATCTAGTATAACATGGGAATCACTTCGAGGTTGTGGGACTTGTGCTAACTTGAAGTGAGACCTCCAGTTTCTAGGTTGGTTCCTCTTGGATAATCACCTATCTTTTCTCTTAAACATGAAAAGTAAACTTGGGAGGAAAAGGGGTAGAAGGAGAACCAAAGGGAAATACTGAAAAACAATTTTAAACTACTAGGTGATGCACCAAAGGTAACATGAACCATAACACAGTGACCAAGGCTAGCATAAAATTTCTTGAATCTAATAGAGCACAAATTTTTGAATAGGCTTGCATAAGTATTTCATAGAAAGTTCTAGAATGAAAAGAGGCTATTCAGGGAAAGAGAAGATTTCACAAACAATAGCATATCCAACAGAGAAGACACAGACTATGACTTGAAAATAGACATTCACTCTAGAAAATAGGCACCAAAATGAGACAAAATTATGGGGGATTGAACAATATCCAGAAGATCATCTAAATCAGATCATTTATAATAGTGCACAAAGATGTAGAAAGAAAGAGGGCTCAAGAAATCCAAGATCTCTCAAATATCAATCACTTTATTATAATCTAGTAAGAGAAATATAGACAAGAAGGGCCTAGGGATAGAGAAAAATATCTCAAAAGCCTTTGCATAATCTGAATTCCAATGAGAAATTACAAACACATGAAAATTTAGGGGCAGAGAAAATACCAGAAAAACCTTGCATAAGCTAAAAACCCTCTAAGCTACGAAAGCTCAAAAACACTTATATACAACCTCCCCTAGCACGCATGACTAGGAGTCAATCCATCGCCCAGTTATGGTAGAATTAGGGTTACAACATATTTGAATCGACAATGCACAAACCCTAAAAATAGTTAAGTTGATCATCATTGTACTCCAGAAATATCTTAGAAGATCAGATTATCCTTTTAAAAATATCCCATATCACCACAAATTTGAACAGAATAAGCGACAGTTCTAACTGTCTATCTGGAACTTTTTATTTATCACCACCACTACAATCCATCATGAAAATAGATTTGAATATTTGAATTAAAATACAAACGGTCACTATATGGTGTCGAATGCTTGATAAATGACTCATATTTGAATCTTCATCAGCTTTAAAACACGAACGTCGATCCTTTTTAAACTACCCACAAGCACAAGATCAGATCTGCCATGTGTCACCATGGCGTGATGGCTCATAGGTTAAACAATTTCATCTTTCTCTTCAAGGCATTAATTTGGTCGTTTGATCCTCTTTACTCGATGTGCCTTTATCTTACCTTTCCAACCTGAGACCCATGACATCATCTGCCACATGTCACCACGGCTTAATGGCTTGATGGATATATCATGATTAACTTTTCTTTAAGCCTTTAATCCCACCTTCCGATCAAAAAGGACTTGATCAATCCTTAATAAGCCAAAACCCCTGCATAAAGGTGACCCCACCCTCCACGTGTCGCAACGATGCATTGCCTTGATGATTAGATTTTGATCATCTTGTCTTTAAGGAAATATGCCCACTGTTGGATCTTTTCACACTTGACTGCAGCTTAGTTCTTTACCCATTAGCAACTGTAGGTCCCACCTTCCACTTGGCATGAAGGCGTGATGCTTTGAAGAATAGATCTTGAGCACTTTTTCTTTAAGCCATCAAGCCGACTGTTGGATCAAAATAAACTTGATCGTTCCCTACCTTTTTCTAACTTCAGCCCAGCTCCACCATGGACACGTGTCTACACAGCTTAATGGCTTGATTGTTAGATTTTGAACAACTTGTCTTTAAGCCTTTAAGCCTACCGTTAGATTAAATTAGAATTTCCCACTAATTAATCAACTGAAGACCCTGCATAAAGATGACCCCACTATCCACATGTCACCACGGCTTAATGGCTTGAAGATTAGATCATGTGCATCTCTGCATTAAGCCTATAAGCCAACTGTTAGATTGATCAGAACTTGCTAGCACTTTAATCTTTGTTTAACTTTATGTAAACAAGTCCCACGTCATCAGAAGGATAGATGTCGCCATGGCTTAATGGCTTGAAAGATAGATCAACTGCATCTTGGGGTTAAGCCATTACATCGTCCGTCTGATCAAAAAGAAAATGCATGCACTTTATCATATCCTTTAACATAGGTTGGGCCCGCCAAATACACGTGTCATTACGACTTAATGGCTTACTGGGTAGATCACCTGCATCTTGGAATTAAGCCTTTATGCCATCTATTAGATTGAAAAGAAGTTGCATGACACATGATCATCAAAATAAAAGGCTTGTTGTTATCCAGACTTGTGGTAAAATAAAATAATTAAAGTGCCAAGTCTATAGGATAATAAAAACATGGCCCCACCCGATGTCTAAATGAACACATGAGAAATTAGAACTTAAGTGACAAAAAAGGTAATGCAAGATTGGAATGGGTCACCAAAGGACTAGGGTTTAAGAGATTTTTTATAGGGTTTTTCATTTAGGGCTAAAAGACATGAACTAGTGGTAAAACCAGTGACCTAGAAACATAGAGAAGGAAAGGTAAGGGCAACAGAAAGGTACATAATTCATACAAGCTGGGCTCTACCCTTGTGGGAGCCTCATTTACTCCACTTGTAGCCAAAATTGGATAGGATGTGAAAATTGGGTAACATTTTTGGCAATTTTTGTTGAATGTCAGACTGCTAGACATATAAAACTAGTGGCCTAATGACATTCCATTGGGAAAGGAGTCTACATCTGGGCACATAAAAACTTCTGGAAAAAAGGAGGATTGAAACCCGAAGGAGGAAAAACAAAACAAAAATAGGGAAAATGACTGTACAAGTAGAAACAACAACTGACTATGCACAAGCACTTTGAGGAAAGCAGGGAAAACTAACCTAGAAAGAAGAAGAGAAAGCAAGAAAATTAATTACAAAGATGGACAAATCTCAAAACAAAGCTTTAGGTGAAAGCCATTGACAAATATTGGCAAGATTTATCCTTCAAGATTTTATAGCTGAAAATTATTATGCTCCTTGCACTCAGTGATCACAAATGGGCCTCCCCAAGAGGAATCAAACTTTGTATGTCTGCCAGGCTTGGATCTAAATTCATCCCATTTGAGGACTATATCCCCAACATTGAAGCTTCTTGACTTGGCTCTCTTGTCAAAGATCTTCTTGGTTTTCATCTATTGGAACTTTGTGGTTTTCATAACCCTATCTATGCTTTCTTCTAACTCCATGAGCTGAGTATATCTTACCTGCAAGGGATCTCCTTCTTCAAAAAGCTGAGTGGAAAGGTCTAGAGCTGGCAATTTTGTTGAGATGGAAAATTTAGCTTCCTTTCCATAGACTAGCATGTAAGGGGAATTCCCAATGATCTTCTTGGGAGTGATCATGCCTAACCATAAGGTAGACTTTAATTTGGAATGCCAATCCCTCTAATTCTCTTACAAAAGCTTCTTGATTATCCTGATCAGATTTTTGTTTGTAGACTCTGCTATACCATTACCCTGGGGGTAATAATTGGAACTAGTATTTCAAAAAATACCATTCCTAACTTCCCATTCATTGACTCTTAGGCCTGTGAAGGAAATTGCATTATCTAATATAATAGAGTCTGGGATTCCAAACCTGTGGATTATGTCATCATAAAAATTTAGGACAACACTCTCATTAGCTTCTTTTAGTGCAATAGCCTCAGTCCATCTGGTGAAGTAATCTATTTCAGTGATTATCCACTTATGGCTTGCACTAGATGGGGGGTTAATCAGGCCTATGAAGTCAATGCCACATTTCACAAAGGGTTGGTCTATCCTGATTGGTTTGAGGGGAAGAGTTGCAAGTCTTTCCTTACCTGCAAACATAGCACACTTCATGCATTTTCTCACATGATCATGATTTTCCTTAAAGATAGATGGACAATAGTATCTAGCTCTCATAATCTTAAAAGTAGTATTCCTAGGAGAGAAATGAACTCCAGAAGGTCCATCATGTAATTCACGTAGGATACCTGCTACTTGTTCTGAATTAATGCATCTCAAGAGAATGCCATTATGATCCTTTCTAAAAAGGACCTCATTAATCAACACAAAATGAATAGATTTCAATATGTAATACCTTTTTTTTGTTGAATCCAAGTTTACAGGGCACTCACATGTCTTCAAAAAATGGACCATGTTAGGCAACCAACCTGCTGCCTTGGCATAATCTTCTATTGAATGTACAACTAAAGATGCATTCACTTTTTCTTGAGCCTTTAGAGTTTCATTCTCTGTTAATTGTTCACAAATGCCTCTTCTTCTGACTAGCTTGGTAACCTGATTGTCTGCATCATATTCCATGACTTTGGTGATCCAACCAGCTCTTTTCTCATTTAGGTCCTTAGAAAGTAGGAACTCTTGACACTAGGATGAGTGACCCTCAATTGTATCTTACTATGGATTAACATATGTCTAAAAATTTTAAGGCTTTTTACCATAGCAAGTACATGTTTTTCAAAAAAAGAGTATCTTTGTTCATACTCTTCCAAACCTTTTCTAAAGAAAGCAATAGGTTGCTCCAATCCTTCAGAGTTCTATTGAGTCAAAATTGCAAAGATGGTATCAGAGCCTCCATAAGCATAAAGAATGAATTCTTTACTAAAAGCAGGGTTCAGTAAAGTAGGAGCTTCTATCAGAGCCTCTTTAATGGCTTGAAAACTATTCTTTCCTTCTTTCCTCCAACAGAAAACTGTATTCTTCTTCAACATGGTTGTTAAAGGCTTCAAAAGATCTACAATATTAGGCAAGAAACACCTAACAAAATTAATCCTTCCTATGAAGGATTATAGACTCTTCTTATGATGTGGTAGGGGTAGCTATAGAATGGCTGCAATTCTCTCAGGATCTACTGTGATACCTTGCTTAGACACAATGTACCCCAACAACTTTACTTCATGGACTAAAAACACACATTTCTTGGGATTAAGGGAGATCCCAAACTCTCTACATCTTTCAAATATTTTCCTCAAATATTTGATGTGATTTGTTGCATGTTTAGAATAGATAGTGATATCATCAAGGTAGACCAATACAAACTTGTACATGAGGCTTTTAAAGGCCATATCCATAGCCTTTTGAAAAGTGGCACCTACATTTGACAAACCAAAAGGCATCTTTTGATAGGCCATAGTTCCCTACTTGGTTGTAAATGCAATCTTGAATTGATCCTCTCCATTAAATAGGATCTGATTGTATCCTAAGTATCCATCCAACAATGAAAAGTGTTCTGATCTAGAGACACATTGCAGAATTTTCTCCATAAATGGTAATGGATGGCGATCTTTTAAGGATGCCCTATTAAGGTCCCTGAAATAAACACACAGTCTAAGCTCCCCATTACTTTTCCTCATAGGGACTAGATTGGACACCCAACTTTTATTCTTAATAGGGTAAATGATACCACTCTCTATCAACTTGAGAACTTCCTTATGGATAAGTGGATCTAGTTTGAGATTGACAGGCCTCTACTTTTGTCTGACTAGTTTGGCATTTGGTTCTAGCTCAATGGTACGTTGAGAAAGTGTTGGATTAAATCCTTTGAGGTATTCATATTTCCAAGAAAATACATCACTGAATTCTTGAAATAATTGAGTGTACGCTTTCTTTTGTGACTTAGTGTTCACCTTTCCAAACTTTAAGCTTTTACCAGGTTCTAGTTCTAAATCAGCATAGTGTTCCTTTTGAACTACCAAGCTAGTCTTATTATTTTTGGCTTGGTCATCTTCATTGAAGATAGATTCTAAGGTGAAAAGGCCTTTAGGCATCTTATTGGATTTTAGTTGCACCACTTGGTCACCATAATTCTGCATCAACCTATCCTGATTGTGCTCTAAAAAGACATCTTCCTCAAATAAGAATTGCAGAATTTGTTCATCATTTTCAAACACTTGCCAATTAACATCATTATCAGGGATGGAAGGCCTGAAAATAATCTTGACATGTTTTTGATCCTTTCCTATTGAAATTTTATTGGTAATATCAAATTGGGATCCAGTAGAAGCTAACCTATCTGCATTCTGATTTAATTTTCTAGGGATAGCAATGATATTGAAAGCATGTAAATCTTCTATAGCATCCCAAACTCTATGCTTGTAGGATTTCATTGTATCATTCTTGGTAGTGCTTGTCCCTCTTACTTGTCTAACAACCAATTCACTATCACCATGTACCTTTAAGGCTTTAATACCTCTCTTTCTAGCCCATTCTAGTCCATTTACCAGACTCTCGTATTCAGCAATATTTCTTGTGCAAGAAAAACTGAATCTAAAGGTTGTATAGTATTTCTCACCTTTTGGGGAGACAAGCATTGAACCACCACCAGATCTGTGTCTGCATCTAGCACCATCAAAGAATAGTTCCTAAACTTTATTGCTTTGTTCTTCTGATTCCTCACTGTCTGCTTTGAAAATATTTGGCTCTATGAAACCATCCTCTTGTATCATGTAATTTCCAAAACCAGCATCCCAAACAACATTATCTTGGGCCTTTGAAGCTCTTTCCGATCCTCATTCATCTAGATAAATATCTGGGATGTTCTCTATCTGAGTGTTTGTCTCCTTGATGATTGGAAAATATTTACTGTCAAGTGCAAGACAACTTGCATTGATTACATTAGACACATAAGGTTCTATATGATGTACTCTAATGATTCTGATTTGATAGTAACCTTGGTTCTGTATCTAGTATGGAAAAGCATATGAGACCATTCAGAAGAAAGATAGCCTCCTATCTTAGCTGTGAATTCCCTTGACAGACATATAGAAAATAGGGCAAGGAGGTCTATGACGTAAATACCAAGTAGGATAGAGAAATTGGGGCTTGCATGGAGGATTAGACTTGTATCCTTGGCCATAGCCACTATGTTTACTGATGAACCATCAAGTTGTGTTACTCTCTTTTGGAATGGTTCATATTTGAGCCCTTATTGGTCAGCTATCTTCTTGGGCATGACTGAACTAGTAGCTCCACTATCTACGATACAATTATGTACTAGAAAATATCCAATAATTAATTATACATAAAAGGGAGGGGGATTTAAGTTCCTACCTTGAGTGGATTATGCTTTGGTGTTGTTGCTTGGAATTTTCTTCTCTTGATCAATGTTGGCCAACACTGGCTTAGCAATCTCATTTGTGGGTTGTTTGGGAATTTCCACTTCACCCATAGTGTTCCTCAATATTTTAGGTTTCCCTGGAATAGCCAAGGAGTCCTACATTGACATATTTATATTCATTTTCTTCATGTTGTCCACAATGTTGAAAGGCCCTATTATGTGGATCTTCTGGGATGTTTTCACTATTATGGGTTCAACATCCTTGGGAGATTGACTCTCCTTGAGTAGCATGGTGGGAGCCTTCTTTAGTATGACAGGGATAGATGGATGTGATGGACCTATAGATGTAGTAGCTTTTCTCTTCTCCTCTACTTTCTCCATGTCTTGGGATCTTCTCTTGAACTAAGTATTGGCAACAATTGAAGATTCACTGTTTACTCCATTAAAATCTTGCTCTTCCCAATTAAAGAGAGAAGTCTCATCAGACTATGCATTTTTTGTGGTATTGACCCACTAGGAGGTGCATCTGATTGGGTGTATGAGGCATTTTGTGCAATTAGTACTTGATTCATCCACCCATTTGAGCATGTAGCTTGATTATGGGGTTGGTTGCAAGGAAAACACCATTCATTTTCTGAGGCCAGATTGTTTTGACTTAGAACCAGCTCCCTAGTCAGATTTGCAGAGTTAATGGGAACAAGATTATAAAGTTGGAATGGCCTTTGATTGAATTTTTCCTTTGGCCTTGGTAATTCCCTTGATATGGCAACTTATTATGCTGATAAGATTGTCCCTGATTTTGATATTGCTAGTTAGGACCTTGATTTTGGTGCTGAAAAAGTGGTCTAGCCTCTTGATTCTTATTTTTTATATTGGTCAACTCTTTGGTTAGGTTCTGTAACAAGTTTTTCATTTCTTTTTTACCACTTTGTAGTAAGCTATTTGTTGCTTGCTGATCACTTTTCATCATTTGCAGCTCTTGGGAAAAACTTGCTCCCAATCTCTCGTTGCTAGAACTAGCTTGAGGTGTCACAATAGTAGGTATGAGGGTAAATGGAGGGGTTTGCAGAGGCATATTGGGATGAATGTTAGGAAAAATAGGCATGGTTGGCCTTGGGGCTATCATATCGGCCTGAAATAGACAATTTTCATCTCTTACTGCTATGTCAAAATCCTGAGGTAGTGAGGTACCTCCCATGGATTGAATCATGACAAATATGTTTCTATTCAAACTCTTCAAGAAATATAGGAAAGCATGGTCAGCTGAAGGCCTTACATAAATAGGAATCCTAGTCCATTTCTTGAGTAATATATTATTAAATTTTGTCATGTGCTCTTGAGGAGCTCTTTTTATGGTTGTGAGTTGCTCAACCAGGGATAGATAGTCTAATTTATCTTCAAAGTATTTATGAAGGGATTCCCCTAATCTATCCCATGAATCAATAGAACCAACAGCTAAAGTTCTAAACCATTCTAAGGCATTACCTTTGAAATAAGCTACCAACAACTTAGTAGCTACATCCTCTTTAGTAATATGGTGAACATTGTAAATAGTAGCCACATCTCTTATGTGTTCACAAGTCATTGTCTGTCCTTCTCCTGTGAAATCAGGTAGAATTTTGAGTGCTTCTAAGGGCACATCATGATGTTGAGAAAAATTTAATGGACTCCCTTGATTGAAGGGTACAAAAGAAAACTGCCTTGCCAATGCAAGGACTTTGATTTGTTGAACAGCAACTATGTGAACTTTATTTGAATCAGGGAGTGGAGCTGAGTCCTCTAGAAATTCTTTGTTTAAATATCTTCCTCTCCTTCTTGAATGGAAAATCAAGGGTCTATCCTCTAAAATAGGTGGTGTAGACTGTACTCTCCTTGTAGGGGATGTCCTTTGAGATGATCTCCCTTTTCTTCTTGTTAGATGCAACTGCAAAAATTTAGAAGGCTTTGAGCTCCTTGTTTCTATCCTTCTCATAAATTTGAATAGGACTGGATCTTCCTGTTCTGATGCAGTCAAGGATGGAGGATCCAATGAAGTATTATCCAAACTTGTAGAAAATATACACAACAATGGAAACAACCAAATATGCAAAAATATAATCAGCATTCAGTTTATTATCTCAAATCTCAATTACATTCAACATGTTGGGTTGTAAGGCCTTCCCGGTTACGGCCAATTACAAGGATAGAATTAAGATCTAATACAGATCTTCTGCAACCCATACATTCATGATTCTGATTCTCGGATCCAATACTTTGATCCGCTCTCCCTCTTTTGATCTGCCTCCTAAGCTAAGAACACATACAGCTTAAATACAAGAGATAACCAACTAGGTCGGCCTTCAAAACAATCATTGGAGGAACCCCCAACCCATATTTAGGTTCACAAAAACCCCAATGAGAGATCCATCATTAATGTCACAATTGAAATTAAATGTCAAAGTTAGCCACCATATCCAACTTCAAAAATAAACCAACTCGGCAAGGGCATGGCCGAGCAACAGAGCACTCGGCCAAAGAAGAGCCGAGAAACAACAACAAGCATGACCAAGCAACTTGGCAAGCATGTTGAGCAACAGAGGAACAAAGTGTTTCATTGAGAAATCTCCAAACAAGCTAAAGAACAAAAGAAAGCATATTTTTGGTTGTGCGGGATTGCCAAGGATGCTCCTGCATTAGACACCCTAGGTAAAGAAGATGTTCCCATAAAGGAATCATGAACATCTCAAGGGAATCAAAACAGGTACTCCATACTTGTTCTTAACCCATATCTCTTCTTTCCCTTCATCCCATGCTATCTTGACTCTGTTCATTGCCTCCTTTGACAAATTCATCAATCCTGCACCCTTCTCATATCTTCTGCCTACAACTAACAGTAGCTGACCTTGATCATCTTTATCACCATTGTTTTGATGAACCACCCCCTTATCTGACTAGATGATCAACTTGGTATCATCTGCATCCCTCTGTGTCACTAGTGTCAACATCTGTTGTACTATCTCAGCCAAAACTTTCATTTATTTCTTCATTTTTGCTAGTTCCTTAGAAGTCTCATTCTCTTCTTTCTTCATATTCTCCTTTCCTCTACCCATAGGATCATCAATTATCTTCTCCTCATGTTTGTCACTATTATTCAGACAACATCTGATAACTCCACATCCCTTAGTCCCTGCTTCCTGCAAAGGTAACAGCTTATGCTTAGATTCACCCTGCCTCACCACATAGGTATTTGCATGACCATCAAACATAACATGTCTGTCAAACTGCCAAGGTCTAGCAAGAAATAGGTGACAAGCATCCATAGGAAGCACATCATATAATATCTCATCATAATAAGTTCCAATCTTAAAATTAACAAGGCATTGCTCCTCAAACCTAACCTTAGATGCATCTTGTATCCAACTAATCTGATAGGGATTAGGATGTTTTCTTCTTCCCAAAATTAACTTACAAACCATTTCTTCTGAAACAAAGTTCTCAGAGCTACCACCATCAATTATGACATTGTATGTGTTTGAATGTTGACCTCTAAATCAGTCACAACACAACATAGTCATTGCTCAATAGTTGAATTGTGAAGATGAACATGAATTGCTCATTCCACAATATCGATCAAATTGACATGTTGCATCCTATTTAGTTGGGGTGTTTAATTACTCTCAGAACATATGAAAACAACCATAGACCATTGCTAAAATAGAGGATTTGAAAGCTTTGAAAACTGAAATGAAATTTATTCTATATGAGAGATGCAATTATAATCTAGGAATGAAGATGCAGATCTTAATCTAAAAAACTTGAAAGAGATAACATAATTAAACTACTTGATAAATAAACAAACTAAATTGAGATGAAGAATGCCATTAAGCTAAATGAGATTACACTAAATATGCAATAAAAGCTTGGAAATATGAGCGAATTGAGACAATAATTCACTATAGTTTTGGTACTCTAAAATTGCCCTCCCCTCAAATGAAGGAAAGAAGGTCCATAATATAGAAAAGCCTGAAGAGAGGATGAAGAGTTTCTTGGGAAGAAACGGTTGATTCTTCATCTTCATGGAAGAAGGTGAGACAAATATGAAGGAATTATTTAATTAAATAAATGAATTATTGCCACATGGGTGGCTTTTCACATTGTCTGAATTATTAAATTCAAGTGAGGATAATTCATTCAAATAACAAAATAATATTTAATTCCCTTGATGTGTATTAGCTAAAGGGAGTGGAATTAATTTAATTTAAAAGTACTTAGGACTTTAGAATTAAATTAATTAATCATAGGGATTTTTAGCTAATAAATCTTGAAAATTTAGGAATTAAATATGGTGTAAGATTTATGCAAATTTAGGTTTTCTGCATTTGAGACTAAGTTAATTAAAGACAATTAGGAAGAATAATTTGCTTAGTATAATAGGACTTCAATGATGAGAATTTGAAGAAATGCACCAAAATTGATTAGAATTGTAAGTGCCAATTTTGGGGTATTACATTTTGCCCCTCTTTGAATTGATGTGCGAGCAGCGTGTTGATTCAAAGAATAGTCCGATGTGATAGATGAAGATTTTGGGAGTCTAGGTTAGGTTGTCAAGACACCGATCAGATCGATAAGTAGAACCATCTTTAGAACGAAGCATGATTCTCCGAAGTCTAAGTTAGATTGTGAAGACAACGGTCCAAATACCAATTGAGAGGAAATTGGAATCGGGGTTAGATTGCCCCAATGTCCATTGATAGTGATGAAGATTTAGGACTATCTCCAGAATTAGGGTTAGATTTCCCCAATACGAAGGTTAGCCCTCCGAGATCCAGGTTAGGTTTCCCAAATAATGGTCGAAAAGAGATTTTGAGAGTCATCTTTAGAACAAAGCATGACTTTCAGGAATTAGGGCTGGATTGCCCCAATACCCAATGAGATTTAAATAATCATCTCCAGAATGAAGCTTGATCCTTGAGGCTTTGAGTTAGGTTGCTCAGATACCTAGAAAGATAGATGACAAGATGTGAGGCCTCAAGATGCCCCTAGAGATTCAAGATCAAAAAATATCCAATTTTGACCATAAGGTATGAAATACTGAATATGCCCCAAGTGATGAGATGCCCCTAGCAATGGGGACTTTTGATTCAGATCAGACTGATTCAAGAATGATGTGAAAAGATTCAATGATGCAATCATCCTGCCCCCTCGGGAGCGAAATCGAAAGATGACACAACAGAAAGATGATCGACAACAAAAGATTGCAGATAGAAGTAAGATCAAAGATCCAAAGGAATTCAGAGATAGATCAAGAGAAGGAAGAATCGATTTAGAGCGATCGGAAGGTCTTGTTGACTAGGTTTGACCACAATTGACCAAGTTTGACCAGAATTGACTAGAGTTGACTTTTGATGAAAATATTGCAAAACCTGAGAAAATGATGACAAGAGATGATTCTGACAAGAAAGCGATATCAGAAAGTCGACTGCACAAGCGTCGGAGCACGTCGGTCCCAAAATTTTAAAACACGATTTTGAGCTACTTAGGAGTGTCAAATTTTGATTTTGATCACGAAAATGGATTCAGAACAAAAATTATCTCATGCAGGATATCACAATATACGATAGGTACTAACCAAAAGAATATGAATGAAGATCGAGAGACACTTGTGCAATCAATAGGAATCCAGGGCAAAAGATGAGAACCTTCGAAGACTGAGAAGACAATGAAGAGAGCACCAAAATTATTGCTATGCAAGCTTAAAATGTGAATGCAAGCCTAAGCTAAATGCAACCCTAGGACTTGGTTGTTGGACTCATCGTATAATTATCATCATCAAGTTTTGGAACATTGGAGTCGATACAATCCTTACTGGCGCCAATGCAGCCATAAGAATATGAATATGACTTTCATCAGATAAAATGTAGGAAATGAACGTAAGCGCCAGGGCACAAAAGCCAAGATGACCTGAACATTGTTTCTAGTTTGATATAGTAAGAGTACACAAGTAAAAAAATAGAGCAATAATAGTCAAAGAGATAGTTCCAACCTCCCCTTGGAGTACAAATAAACAAGATCGAGGGATGTGAGGCTTTCCCACCTTAATGCAGAAGCTCTTGTCACATACACCTTGTTTATTTGACACTGTTGGATCATCAAAACCACACCCACAAGAAGTAGACAATGAAAATATCAATGAAATTCATGAGAACAGATAGAATACAAATAAATATTCAATCATAGCTCAACATGTTGCAAAGTTTACGAATGTGCATGTGTTTTAGGGGTGTTGAAAAACACCGTTGTGCTTGTGAGTGTGATGTGTTTGATTGTTATCGAGAGATGTTTACGTTGCGATGTCCAATGTGTCCAAAGATAGTGTTGAAAAATAGTGTTTGATTGGGGTGTTGAGAAACACCAGTTTGTGCCAGTAGATAGTTGTCCTTTAGAACTGACAAGATTACTGACTCGAGTGTAAACTGAAGATGCGATCAAAGTGGGGAGCCATGCCCCCAAGTAATGCACATTGATGACTAACTTGACTCATATAGAGAGGATAAATCTGAGTGGATTGCCCCCAAGCTATGATGTTGGGGTCATGTCAAGTCAGGTGGGATCTTGAAAAGACCCAAAGTGTCATGAAAGTGACTGAAAGCTATGTACAGACTAAAGCAAAGCATGCGAAGACTGAATATCGATAGATATAGAGTTTGGGTATAACTCCAACTGTAACAGATTGATGTCAAATATGCAGATAGTGAGTTGATGTGAGAAATATTAGTAGTACAGTGACTTACGTGAGAAAGATTCTCAAGTATAAAGATCAGCGTGAGATCTAGGCATCACCAGCCAGACTCAGTGAGAACCACTGGTGACTGATGCGAAGAGGAGAGAGACTCCAAAAGATAGGAAAATGACCCCTAGACTAGGAAGATGCTCCTAAGTGTGACCAATTTCAATCCATGTGAAGTTGAGAAAAATTCTTTAAAATAACTGAGAGCGATTGCATGAGCGAGCAAACTAAAGCAGGAAAGCAAACTAAAACAGGAAAGCAGGAGAGCAAATTGAAAGAAAGCCAAGGGATGGCATGATAGATAGAGCATTGTAGAAAAAGAGGCGCCTATTTACCAGGTTTTCACCATCTTGGCAAAAATTCTATTTTTGCTACCATGACGCCTGTTTACCAAGTTTTCATTAATGGCACATTTTTCTCTTTTTCATTTTTTTGTATTTTTCATTTTTTTGATTTTTTTTGTATTTTTTCTTCTTTTCAACAAAAAAATTTGGTATTATCAAGGTGCCTATTTACCAAGTTTTCACTAGGATAATAGATACATCAAAGCACATGTTTTCCAGGTTTTCACTAAGATGATCATTTTTTCAGGACATTTTGCAATTTTTAGGATTTTCTCAGAATAGAGTATGTACATGAGCATTTAGAAGACATCTCAACTGTAGAACTTCTTCAGATGAAGAGCATTTATAGGCTCTTTGAGCTATTCTCCCTCTATGGTAGAGAGCTAGTAAGCGCTAGACCCAAATACTATAGTGATAACATATGGACCAAGCTAGTTTGGTTCAAATTTTTCTTTCTGGAACCGCTGTTGTCAATTCTTGGAGTTCTCTCTCAGGATGAGATCACCCATTTGGAATTCTCTTGGTCTGACCTTCTTGTTGTAGCTTTTAGCTATTCTCTTCTGATATGCTCAGAGATGATTGAATTCCACTTTCTGACATTCATCTAGTAGTTCAAGCTCTTGAAGTCGAGATATTTTGATATCATCATCAGTAATGAGGCCCTTTAGAGAGACTCATAAGGTAGGAATCTCAACCTCAATAGGAAGCACTGCATCTGCACCATAAACTAGAGCAAAGGGCATGGCCCCTGTTGGTGTCTGTATACTAGTGTGGTAAGCCCATAAAGCCAGATTAATCTGGAGATGCTAGTCTCGTCTAGATTTGTGTACTGTGCGGTGTAAGATCTTGAGAATAGTCTTATTTGAAGCTTCCGCATGTCCATTACCCTGGGGATAATAGATAGAAGACTAGTGCTGAATAATTTTGAACTTAGTGCATAATTCTTTTAGATTCGTGTTCTTGAATTTCCCCCCATTGTCATTGATTATTGATGAGGGTGCACCATATCTGCAGATGATGTAGTTCAGTATAAACATGGCCACAAACTTGCCATCAGCTACAATGAGAGGCACTACCTCAACCCACTTGGTAAAATAGTCTGTAGCAGTAATGATGAATTTATGTCCCCTTGAAGAAGACTTATGTATCTGACACACCAATTCAAAGGCCCACTGCTGAAATGGCCAAAAGATTACAAAAGGAATGAGCTCCTTGGCAGAAGTGTGGATCATATTTCCATGAAGCTAGCACTATTTTCAAGATTTAGCAAATTGTGTAGCTTCTTTCTCCATATCCGGCCAATAGTAACCAGCTCTAATAAGTTTGTGAGCCAGTGTCAAGCCATTTAAGTGAGACCCACAGACACCTTCATGCACCCCTACTAATGCACACTTGGACTCATCAGGTTCTAAACACCTAAGGATGGTACTGCCTAGACCTCGCCTATATAAGTCGTTATCTATGATGACAAACCATGAAGCACTACGGATTAAGTGACATTTCTCATTTTAGGCATAAGTGCCTGGAATGATCTAGTCATGAAGGTAGGAGTAAATATGGTGGTAGTGGGATGATTCATTTCCAATGACTGAACGGATCATTCGGGATTCAGGGGAATTATAAGCAGGGTAGCATAACGTCTCCACTAGGAATTCATGTCGGAAGTCATTTTCTGGCATTTGCAACATGGAAGCTAGATTAGCCATGGCATTGGCTGCTTTATTATTTTCCCTTGGAATTTGTTGGAAAGTAATGTGTGCAAAGTATTTCTTGAGATCATCAACCATCTTTTTATAAGGCACTAGTTTTTCATCTTTTGTTTGGTAGATATCATTCACCTGATTGATAACCAACTGTGAATCTCCAAATACCTTTAGCTCATCAACACACCATTCAATAGTGATCTTTAATCCATTAATCAAGGCTTCATACTCAGCAGTGTTATTTGTGCAAGGAAACAACATTTTGTAAGCTTTTGGTAATGAATACTGTTGAGGTGTAATGAACAAGATTCTGGCACCTGACCCCTGCTGGGTGACTGATCCATCAAAGAACATGGTCCATGCCTGATGTGTGAGAACCATGATGGAATCATCTGGGAACTTGATCCTTAATGGTTGATAGTTTGCAATAGGTGGCTCAGCCAACTGATCTGCAATTGCTTTCCCTTTGATAGCTTTTCTTTCCACATACTCAATGTCAAATTCACTAAGTATCATGACCCACTTAGCTAATCTACCTAAGAGGGAAGCTTTGCTGAGTAAGTACTTAACAGGTCAATTTTTGCAATGAGCCTTGTAGTGTGAGCAAGCATGTAATGCCGTAACTTTTGGGAAGCAAACACCACCACCAAGCAAGCTTTCTCAATGACAGAATAATTCATTTCATAGGAGACCAATGTTCTGTTGATGTAATAGATTGTTCTTTCTTTATTGTTTTGATCTTCTTAGGCCAATAGAGCACCCAGATATGTTTCTATAGCTGAGATTTATAAGATTAATGGCTTCCCATGAATAGGAGGCATTAATATAGGTGGATTAGCCAAATGTTGTGTGATTTGTTGAAGACCTTGTTCACATTCTTTATTCCATTCATAGGTCACACCTTTATGTTGAGTCTTAGTAAATGGTTGTGACTTGTCAGCTAGCTATGAGATGAAGCGTTGGATAAACTGAAACTGACCTTGAAGACCTCTCATTTAAATGATAGTGTGAGGTGGAGGTATTTCCATGATAGCTTGCACCTTTTTAGGATCCACCTCGATACCTTTTGTGGAGATGATATAACCAAGCAATTTTCTGGAAGTTACTCCAAATGTACATTTCTTAGGATTGAGACATAGTCTGAACTTTTCCATATAATCCAGTATAGGGCCTAGATCAGTAAGATGTGCCTTCCTTTCCATGCTTTTAGCAAGGGTGTCATCAAAATAATCCTCCATTGTTTTGTGCATCATATCATGAAATATAGTAGTGACTACTCTCTGATACGTGGCTCCAGCATTCTTGAGGCCAAAAGGCATAACATTCCAAAAAAAAGTGCCCCATGCACAAGTGAAAGTAGTCTTTTCTTGGTCCTCTAGCACAATTTTGATTTGGTTGTAGCTAGAGAAACCATCCATTAGGGAGTACATTTCATACCTTGCTGTCATATCCACAATCATATCAATACTGGGTAGTGGGAAGTCATCTTTTGGACATGTCTTGTTTAAGTCCGTGAAGTCTATGTAGACTCTGATAGATTTGTCATGCTTTGACACTGGAACTATGTTGGAGATCCATTCTGCATAATCAATTGCTCTGATGAATCCAGCTTTTAGGAGTTTCACTAATTCTTCCTTGACAAGTAGAGCCACATGTGGATGCATTTTTCTGAGTTTTTGCTTGATTGGTTTTACTCCAGGAGCTATTGACAGGTGATGCATGATAAGATCAGGATCTACACCAGGCATGTCAAAGTATGTCCATGCAAATTTTATCTTTTTCTCTTTGAATAAATCTATGAATTCTTTGAGTTCTTCTGCAGACAATGATTTAGCCAAATGACTAATGTGCAGATGTTCTTTTGTACCCAAATTTACTGGCTGAGTCAGCTCAATTAGCACAGATGATCATTCCTGGAAATGACTCAGAAGTGCATCAAGTATCTCATCCTCAGGCATCTCGGAGAGGTTTTCACCTTCGGATATGTCTATTCTTTTTACTTTTTTTTTGGCTCTGACACTACCACAATGTGGTTCTCACCATCAGAGCGCCTTTTTTTTTTCTTTTTTTTTTATGACTAAGATACTTGATATCACTTTCAGTCAAGCTGACACTGTCTTCGCTAGTGGAGGACATTATAGATTCAACAGCGTGGAGATAATAGGCTAGAGCATAGTCATTCTGGAATGTGAGGACTTCGTTGGATGAGGAAGGGGAATTCCATTCTATAAGCTTGGGATGTTGGAGTGAGAGAGAAGTGACATTTTCAAGTGCATTCATGGCATAATCATCAAAAGTGTGGACTAGTAAGTTGAGACCTAGAGAAATCTCATCCAAAGGTGTATTCAAATCCCTTTGACTCCTAGCGACCGTAGTAGAATACATGTTAACATCTATGGAATCGAACTCATTAGACCTTACACTAGATCCTTCACCTATGTTGAGAAGGTTTTTTATATGTATGTGTAGTATCAACATTCTTGTCAAAGGATCCTTCTGAAAGACTGTCGAACTCATATTCATGGGAATCTGTGTCTGAACTCTGATTGGGATGTTTTCACCATGAAGGTTTGGGAGTTCTTGTGACACCAACTTGTTCTTGCACAAACTGCTCTTGAAACTATGATAGTATGTATAGTTCACCCTAGAAACCAGGGTCTTGTGACACTTTCCATCGTTTGTATGTTAGATAAGTGAATGGAATAGTGTCATTGGAGTCACTGTCAACCTTTGTTGTACTAATATGTGTTATGATTTCATCTGGCTCAGCAAAGAATGCTTCCAGATCTGGAGGAATAGGACAAGGAAAGTAATCCTCGTCAGAGCTATCCTCTATGGTGTCAATTGTAGATGTGCCTTCAGGTTCTGGTTGAGGATCCAATTTTGGCACAAATTTGTTAATCCCTAGATGGAATGGGATCTTGAAGCCTAAACCAATTGTATCTTTTATTCTTTGATCCGTAGCTTAAATAGGTTCAACTAGCTCATTACCATACATCCCTATTGGACCACTCCCTTTGTATCCAAAGTGTTTCATGATTTTAAGACCTTCACTATTGGGATCTATTTCACGAGCTGGGGTGGTCTGTTCAGATATTTCCTTTCCTTTGTAAAGCCAAGCTTTAACAGCTCTTTCCTCATCTTCATCTTCTAATGGTTTTGAAGCTCATACAAAGGCACCATCATAAACTATTTCAAGAGTAGTAGAAGATTTATTGTTCTCAGAAGGTCTCTTGTAAGAACGAGGAGACAGAGGTAGAGCTGCTAATGATAGCACAAGTTCTATTTGATACCTCCCATGCCTATGTCTTTGATTTTCAAAGTATGTTCCATGTCTCTAAGATTGGCATCATAGAATTTTGGGGATTCTCTGTTAGCAGGAACAAAACTATCAGCTGACTGTGTGAGCGTATTACAAGAATAGCCCATATTAGCAGGAACTGTCACTTCTACATCATGGAAAGGAAACTTGATGCACTGATGATACATAGAGGGAACAACTTTCATTTCATGGATCCACGGTCTTCCCAAAAGGATGTTATAAGCAAGAGGAATGTCCAGCACTTGACAAGTGACATCTCTTTCAACAGGTCCAACTCGAATAAGTAGCACAACTAAACCTTTACACTTTCTTTCTTCTTCATCATAGGCTTTGATAGTAATTTTCTTGTGGGAATTTATGTGATCTTCATCATAGCCTAGCTGAGTGAGCAAGTGAGCAGAGAAGATTTTGAGGCTAGCACCATTATCAATAAGGACGTGGCGGATGCGCTTTTGGCCAATCATGACCTCTATATGCAAAGGAGCGTTATGTGGGTGGCTGACCGAATGGTCATCTTCTTCTAAGAAAGATAGATAGTGCGGTGAAGTCAAGTGACCTACTATAGATTGAAATTGATCATGATTAATTTCTTCAGGGACGTTAGCCTCTGTGAGGGCTTTATCCAAAATCTGCCTGTGAGCAGGTGAGATCTTCAACACCTCAAAGATGGTTATTTGAGTGTTGGTTCTTTGCATCTGGTCGAGAATGCTATAATTAGTAGTAGGAGGTGTGCACACCACTTTCGTGGTCTTGTTGGTAGGGCCAATAGTAGCTTTATCTATGGGTTGCTTCGGTGCGGATGTAGTAGTAGGAGGGTCAAGACCCTTGAGAGTGATCATAGCGCGGGATTTGGTAACAAAATTTGCGCAATCTTGAGATGATTCAGGTTCAGACGAGCGAGACCCAGGGCCTCTCAAGACAAATGGAGTCTTAGACTTAGGAGCATCCCCACTCCCCTTGATAGTAATCACATCACAATACTCAACTTTGACAGGTTCGATCATGTTGATGACATTTTCATTAGTGATATACGTGTAGTTAACCTTGGCATTGTTGTTCTTAGTGTTGGAAGACTCACCTTTCTTGTGAGGAGGAAAGGGATCTTTAAATACCTAGTGATCTGAATTCTTATCATGATTATCCACAACAATATCACCATTATTAATCAGATCTTGGATCTTATGGCACAACTAAAGACAAGTAGAAGTCTTATGACCCTTGTTCTGGTGATATTCACAACATGCATTGTCATTCCACCAATGGGGTCGCAATTGCAGATCATATGGACGCTTGTCCAAAGGAGTGAGAACCTAGTTTTGCACCAAAGTCTTGTAAACTACATCAAGTGGTTCTCCCAAGGAAGTGAATTCACACTTGGGTTGAGAGGCCCAAGGTTTGTTGCTAGAGAATCTTGAAGGTGGTTGAGCGTTTTTTGCAGCCTTTTCAGCAGTTTTGATCGCTTGTATGCTAGAAGTAAGATTGAAAACTGATTTTGAAGGAGCCGGGGTCACATTATCAACCACTCTATCATTCACAACATCCCTATTCTTGTTGAAAAACTTCCCTCTATCTTTGTTGGAAGAGGAGGAACCTTGTTTGTTGTCTTTGTGCAAAGTCAATTCCCCTTTCTTAACCATAAAAACCTCTATCCTCACAGCTTGCTTAATCATGCTGCCAAAATTGAGGGGACCTTGAAGCTGTACCTGATACCCAAAATTAGGAGTGATATTGTCCAAGAAGATGTCGAGTTTCCTCAGATTCGGGTATTTTACGAGGATACTTGGTGCAAAGTTGTCTCCATCTCTGGAGAAATGTCAGGAATGGCTCCCCTTGTCTCTACTTGAGATTGAAAAGGTCCCTGATGTTGACAAGATTCTGTATGTTGTGAGAATAATGTTGGATAAAGAGATTTGCGATCTCATCAAAAGTCTTAATGTCGGTGGGTAGTCAAGAAAACCACTCCATGGTAGGCCCACCTAGACTTCGGGGAAAGAGACGCATTAAATAAGTTTCATCATGAATAAAATCCATAGATAGGGCCCCAAATTCTCTCTGATGATCCTGAGGATCGGTGGTACCCAGATATTTATCATACTTAGGGAGTTCCACACCCTTGGGAAAAGGTGGCATATGAAGACTCCTATCAAAAGGAAAAGGATGGATGCTCTCCATTGTGAATTGTTGTGCAGATTTGTCCTTATCCTTTACAAGTTGACTAATTTGGCTTTGCATATCTTGAATCATCTTTTGCAATTTGGTAGTCTCAGTCTCTTCCTCTTTAGTCACAAGTGTTTCCACTTTGAAATCTGGGGGTAACTTAACTCCTTGGTTTGCCAATTCTAGAAAATATTTATCTTTATCTTTTGCAAGGAGAATTTCCATCATCTTGATGAGACCCTTATTAGATTTTGTAGCATCTATGTCATTTTGAGTTATCGGATCATCATCATTACCGAGGATCTCATAAATGCTTGGGTTCTAATCTTGACTCTGGTCATGTGGAGGAGGACGATGGTGATGTGCTTGCTGATCAACTTGGGATTGTTGATTCTGATCATTTTGAGATTGATCATGGACCTCGCTGTATTGACCTTGTAGACCTTGTAGGAAGTGAAAAGGGCCTCCCATGTTGCTGATGTGGGATTGTGCCATGTGCACAGGTTCAGTGTGAGTGTGTGTATTGAGCTGAGAGTTCATGGCCAATGTAACTTTTGGCGAATCAAAGGGGTCGATGGGTTCAGAAGGATCAATAGGTTCACAAGGATCGATAGGATGAAAAGGATTGGTAATTTCAAAAGGATCAATAAGGTATCAAGGATTGTCAATAGGGTCGACCCAAGTAAGTGACCTTCCAAAGTTTTGTTGATCTGGAAGAAATGAGTTCTGTTGATCTTGAAACAATAGTTCAGGTTGTCTTTGAAACAAGGGATTATAGCACTATTGGAACATGAATTTCTGATTCTAACTGGGATCTATATTGAATGGAGAGGAGGAATGTGAGGATCCCTCTTGGTTATCATATTGAACAATAGGTTCAGAATGACCTCTTCCTTGATTACGAGATCTACCTCTACCTATTCTGAAACCACGAATGGGAAATATGTTGCCGCTTCTAGTCATAACAGGCATAGATGAAGATGAAACGAGAGAGGACTTAGGATCCAACTCAGAATTATGTCTCTAGAAATAGAAAAAAGGAGATAAAGGCTAGAACAGCCAAGATGTAAAATGCACCCGGCATGAATCATCGAGAGTATGGATAGAATAGCCAAGATGTGACTATCGCATCGCAAGGTACAAAAGCACAGAAAGGTAGGACAAAGAAAAAAGAGACATAATGATTTTGAGCAAGAATCGGTCAGTTCGTAACTCAAGACAATCAGTTTCATACTACAGACGACAGGGAAACAAGCATTAGATCTCAGACAAAAATCAGATCAGGCAAAAAATCATCAGTCAACGAGAAATAGCTTGCTATTTTGGGACACCAGGGTACAGACTCACGTGAGAAAGTGTTGGTTCATGTGAGGAAATGCTTAACTACGTGTGAGAAAATGAAAGCTCACATGAGGAAATGCTCAGTTTCTGGAATCTCGGGTGAGAAAAATCCAGGTTTTGACAGATCGACTCAGTTTTTGAGACAAAAGTCAGATTTTGAGACATAGTCAGGATTGTCCTCTAATAGAATTTATAGATTTAGGATAGTTTTATGATAGTTCAGATCAGCAATCTCAGTTTGAATGTGACAAGCAATCGTTAACAAGCACAAAGTTTTGATCAAGCAATAGTGACGCAAGAAGTAGTTGAAAATAGTTCTACCAAGGACAAGGAAACTTGGAAGAATCATGGGAGTCTTTGTTTAATCATGATTGGATAGTTTAAGACTCGAAACAAGCACTTAGTTATCCCTACAAAAAAAAGGTAGAGAAGACAAAATTCGTGCCTCACTGCTTATGTGTATGCGTGCACCTCACACAGCTGTGTCACCCCCTAGAGGGCGCCCATGTTTTTGGTGTTTCCAAGGAATAAATAATATATGTTCAAAGGTTACCCTTAAAGTAGGGGCCAACATCATATACCATCTTCAAGTGTCCAGGTGCATACCTATGGTGAGAATCTAGGGGAGAGATTCTTCCCCCTCCCTGCACAAAGATTATGTCTCCTTTCGGAGGTGATCTAGGTAGGAAACTAACTAAAAAAAATTTTAGTGGGCTTCCATTCATAATAACCTTTAGTTTCCCTGATATAGGGCTTGGTCCTCGCAGCCACACCAACACTTGAAATTCATACACCCCCGCAAGCAGGGCTGGGAGCGGCACCGCTTAGTACAATAGACAAGGCTTTCTCAAGATGATAGTCAGAATCATGAGAAATAAGTTACCATGGATTTGGATTCTTTGGACTTGACAAAGCACACTTTATTATAGTGAGGTGGAATCACTGGCGATAGGTGTGTACTCACTTGGGTCGTTCCTGGAGGTTCAAATTTTGGCAGGCCCTCTAAAGGTGACACAAAACTTGGCTCAGATTTGAGGGTCAGATTTTCTGATTCTCTCAAAGAGAGAAGAGCATACTTATCTACCTCTTCACTTTACCCAAACACGCAAGACATATTCATCACCGAGCTAACTCTCCTCCAACCAATTCACAAGATTTTAGGTTTCTAATTCTCTCAAAGAGAGAAGAGCATAATCCCCTAACAAGTGAATGTGCTAAAGTTTTGTTACCTTTCCTTGCTTCCCTAGGTCTCCATCATGTTAGCAATGTCTGGGTCTTAGATTCATCCATGGGAATCACTTCCATGTAATGAAGAGCCTATTCCCCTATTTTGCTATCAAGATTCCCAAGAAATTTTAACAAGGCCCTAATTATACTATGTGATGAAAGCAATAAACAAGCACAACGTTTTAAAATGATCTTCAATAACCATCTTGAAAGAAAATTGTTAGCAAGTTTATGTCTTCATCAAGTGACCTGTAGCCCACTGTTACGCTGTCAGAGAAATCAGAGAGATAAAAATAACAGCATGTGAAAATAATCAGGAAAACAGTAACAGTAATTGCAGAAACTGTGAAATTCCAGAGACTGTCACCAAGTCTCACGTGATGAAGTACAAGGATTCGTGCAAGGAAATGCAACAGCTGGCATGAGAAAGTGCTTTGTCGTGTGAGAGATTGCTAATAAAATTACAACTTCACACGGTACCCTCAGAATTATCGCACGAGAATTGGTACACAGAGAAGTACGGACGTACGACAGAGTACATAATTTTGTCAAAAAAATTTCAAGAGTGAGGTCAGAAATCAATTTTATTCCCCACGGTGGGCACCAAAATGTATGTGTCTGAATTTTGACCTCTAAATCATCCACAACACAACATAGTCATTGCTCAATCGTTGAATTGCAAAGATGAACATGAATTGCTCATTCTACAATATCGATCGAATCGACCTGTTGCCTCCTATTTAGTTGGGGTGTTTAATTACTCTTAGAATGAGAGCGAACAACCATAGACCATTGCTAAAATGGAGGATTTGAAAGCTTTGAAAATTGAAATGAAATTTATTCTATATGAGAGATGCAATTGTAATCTAGGAATGAAGATGCAGATCTTAATCTAAGAAACTTGAAAGAGATAATAGAATTAAACTACTTGATAAATAAACAAACTAAATTGAGATGAAGAATTCCATTAAGCTAAATGAGATTACAGTAAATATGCAATAAAAGCTTGGAAATATGAGAGAATTGAGACGATAATTCACTATAGTTTTGTTACTCTAAAATTTCCCTCCCCTCAAATGAAGGAAAGAAGGTCCATAATATAGAAAATCCTAAAGAGAGGATGAAGAGTTTCTTGGGAAGAAACAGTTGACTCTTCATCTTCATGGAGGAAGGTGAGACAAATATGAAGGAATTATTTAATTAAATAAATGAATTATTGCCACATGGGTGGCTTTTCAC
>MU227157.1:1679045-1734445 GCA_018584345.1 Thuja plicata
ATTTAAGAAGAAATTTAATTTATGCAGGACAACTGGGTAGTGAAGGCTGCATAGTCATGTTTATAGACAATGTCTGGAAGGTCACTAAAGGTTCATTAGTAGTAGCTAAAGGTTCAAAGATAGGCACGTTATATATGTGTATTGGTAACACTTATTCTACCTTAGTTGCTACTGATAATGTTAATGCAGGGAAAGCTACTATAGATGTTGCAGGAACAGATTCAAAAATTTGGCACCATAGGCTTGGGCACATGAGTGAGAAAGGGATGAAAATCCTTCACTCTAAAAATCTGATGCTAGGACTGAAAAATGTCGATTTAGGTTCTGTGAAAACTGTGTTTATGGTAAACAAAAAAGAGTCAGATTTCTCAGAGTTGGGAAAGAAAAGAAGAGTGAGAAGTTAGAGCTAGTGCATTCAGATGTATGGGGACCGGCTCAGGTATCATCTCTTGGTGGCTCTCATTATTATGTTATTTTTATAGATGATTCAACCAGGAAAACATGGGTATATTTTCTAAAACAAAAATCTAATATTTTGAAACATTTAAGAAATGGAAAGCTTTTGTTGAGAATGAGACAGGAAAGAAGTTGAAGTGTCTCAGATCTGATAATGGAGGTGAGTATTGTAGCACAGCCTTTGAAGATTATTGTTCTATCAATGGAATTAGAAGGCAAAAGATAGTTCTAGGAACCCCACAAGAAAATGGTGTGTCAGAAAGAATGAATAGGACAATCATGGAACGTGCAAGGAGCATGAGATTGCATGTTGGACTGCCCCTTCATTTCTGGGTAGATGTTGTAAACATTGTAGTCTATTTGATAAATAGAGGACCTTCATCCCCTTTGGATGGTGGTATTCCAGAGGTAGCATGGATTGGTAAAAAGGTGAATTATTCATTTCTGAAAACTTTTGGTTGTGAAGCTTTTGTCCATGTTGATAAAGAAAATAGAACCAAACTTGATGCTAAATCTCAAAAATGTACCTTTATTGGATATGGAGCAGATGACTATGGTTATTGGTTATGGTATTTTGAAATCTTAAGATAATTAGAAGTAGACATGTTATATTCAATGAGAAGGTCATGTATAAAGAACGGTTGCAGGAAAAGAAGCATGAACAGGTCAGACAAGAATATGGGGTGTTGGATGAGACTCCTGAAAAAGGAACACCACTGGTACCTGATGCTTAGCAACAAAAGGTTATCCCACAAACTCCTGTAAGTGTTAGAAATTATACAAGGTCAAGTAGACCTCCTGAAAGGTTTTCTCCTTCTTTGTATTCCATTTTATTAACTGATTCTGGTGAACCAGAAGAATATGAAGAAGCAATGCATGTGGATGCCAAACAACACTGGAAGCTAGGCATGAAAGAGGAGATGGACTCCTTGTTGAAAAATAATACTTGGGAATTAGTCCCTTTACCTGAAGGAAAAAGAGCCTTGCCTAACAAATGGGTTTATAGGCTGAAGGAGGAAGATGAAGGAAAGAAGAGGTATAAGGCCAGACTTGTGGGAAAAGGTTTTGCAAAGAAAAAGGGTATAGATTTTGATGAAATATTCTCCCATGTTGTAAAAATGACTTCAATTAGAACTGTACTAAGTCTTGTGGCTGCAGATGACTTGCACCTTGAACAACTAGATGTCAAAATAGCTTTTCTCCATGGAGATTTGGAGGAGGAAATTTACATGCAGCAACCAGAGGGATATGAGGTCAAGGGTAAGGAGAACTTGGTGTGCAGGTTAAGGAAGAGTATGTATGGCCTAAAGCAGGAACCCCGCCAATGGTATTTAAAATTTGATAGTTTCATGGCTAAACAAGGTTACCATAGATGTCATTCTGATCATTGTGTATATTTTAAGAGATTGGATAATGGGAGCTACATTATCCTGTTACTCTATGTTGATGACATGCTTGTCACTGGGTCCAATATGCAACACATAAATGAACTTAAACAGAAATTAGCAAGGTCATTTTCTATGAAGGATTTGGGTGCTGCTAAGCAAATCCTTGGTATGAGGATTACATGGGATAGGAAAAATAGAACTTTGAATTTGTCCCAAAGTGAGTATATAAAGAAGGTGTTGAAAAGATTCAATATGCAGGATGTAAAAGCAGTCAGTACACCTTTGGCTAGTCATTTCAAGTTGACTAAGGAAATGTGCCCAAAGGCACGGGAAGAGGTAGATAAAATGTCTAACATCCTATATTTATCAATTGTTGGCAGTCTGATGTATGCAATGGTATGCACATAGCCAGATATTGCTCATGCAATGGGAGTTGTTAGCAGGTATATGAGCAATCCAGGTATGGAACATTGGAATGTTGTCAAATGGATTCTTCGATATTTGAGAGGAACTACTACAAAGGCATTATGTTTCACAGGATCCAGTTCTTCTCTGAGTGGATTTGTTGACTCTGATCTGGTAGGAGATATTTATACAAGGACGAGTACTACATGGTATGTTTTCACTGTAGGGGGTATTGCAGCCAGTTGGATTTCTAGATTGCAGAAAGTTAATGCACTTTCAACTACTGAAGCTGAGTATGTAGCTTCTACGGAAGCTAGCAAGGAGATGATTTGGTTACAATGTTTTCTAGAGGAATTGGGTCAGAAGAAGGAAGATCGCCCATTGTACAGTGATAGCCAGGGTGTCATTCATCTTGCAAAGAATTTTGCTTTTCATTCAAGGACAAAGCACATACAGCTCAAGTACCATTTTATAAGGTCTATTTTGGAAGATGGCCAATTACGGCTTGAAAAGATTCACACAAGTGAAAATCCTGTAGACATGTTCATGAAGGCAGTCCCCAAGGAGAAGTTGGTTTCTTTCTTAGCTTCTATTGGGCTTCTTGACTGATGGTCATGGAGTTAATACACAACAAAGTCTTTTATCCAGTGGGAGTTGCACGTACTACATTGTCGTTTGGTTTCAGTCTCCAAGTGGGAGATTGTTGGGTGTGGAGCCTGATCAGTCTCCAAGTGGGAGATTGTTGATATTGTGGTGACTGATCATGTAGTGGGCATTGATATTGTGTCCCTTCTCATCTAGTTGCCGGGAGGTGAGGGGCGGTAGCCCCAAACCTCCAGCCGGCCTAAAGGGCAAAAAAAAATTTGTGCTTTTTCGGGAATAAGATTTTCTTTTTTGGGAAAAAGAAGACCGGCATTGTAAAACCCTAAAATGGTCAATTTTAGAGGTTGCCCTAAAACACATGTTATAAGCGGCTGAGATGCATAATGCATTGTAATGTTGGTGTACTATTTTTTTGGATAATAAGAAAGGTTGGACGGCTATGTAAGTGGATGTAGCCCAGGTTTTGGGTGAACCACGTTAAATCTGTGTGTTATCTATGTTTAGTTTCTTTCTTCTATTATTTTTGTGTATAACTATTTATTCTTATAGTGTTCCGATTTTGTCAAACCCTAACAAGAATTAGGGTTACAAAATATTTGAATCGACAATGAGGAAACCCTAAAAAAGTTAAGTTGATCATCATTATACTCCAAAAATATCTTAGAAGATCAGATTATTTTTTAAAAAATATCCCATATCGCCACAAATTTGAACTGAATAAGCGACGGTTCCAACTGTCTGTCTGGAACTTTGTCTTTATCGCCACCACTACAAGCCATCATGAAAACAAATTTGAATATTTGAATTCAAATACAAACGATCACTATATAGTGCAGAATTCTTAATAAACGGCTCATATTTGAATCTTCATCAGCTTTAAAACATGACTGTTGATACTTTTTGAATTACGTGCAAGCACAAGATCATATCTTCAATGTGTCACCATGGCGTGATGGCTCATAGGTTAAACAACTTCATCTTTCTCTTCAAGGCATTAATTCAGCCATTTGATCCTCTTTACTTTCTATGCCTTTATCTTACCTTTCCAACCCGAGACCCATGATGTCATCTGCCACATGTCACCACAGCTTAATGGCTTGATGGATAGATCGTGATTAACTTTGCTTTAAGCCTTTAGGCCCACCATCTGATCAAAAAGGACTTGATTGATCCTTAATAAGCTGAAACCCCTACATAAAGGTGACCCCACCATCCACGTGTCGCAACGGCGTGTTTCCTTGATGATTAGATTTCAATCATCTTGTCTTTAAGGAAATAAGCCCACTGTTGGATCTTTTCAAACTTGACTGCAGCTTAGTTCTTTACTCGTTGGAAAATGCAGGTCCCACCTTCCACGTGGCATAAAGGCATGATGCCTTGAAGAATAGATCTCGATCACTTTGTCTTTAAGCCATCAAGCCGATCATTGGATCAAAAGAAACTTGATCGATCCCTACCTTTTTCTGACTTCAACCCAGCTCCACCATGGACACGTGTCTTCACGACTTAATGGCTTGATTGTTAGATTTCAATCAACTTGTCTTTACGCCTTTAAGCCCATTGTTGGATTAAATCAAAACTGCCCGCCGATTAATCAACTGAAGATCCTACATAAAGATGACCCCACCGTCCATGTGTCGCCACGGCTTAATGGCTTGAAGATTAGATCATGCGCATCTCTACATTAAGCCTATAAGCCAACTGTTGGATTAACCAGAACTTGTCAGCACTTTAATCTTTGGTTAACTTTATGCAAATAGAGCCCACGTCATCAGAAGGACAAATGTCACCATGGCTTAATGGCTTGAAAGATAGATCAATTGCATCTTGGGGTTAAGCCATTACGTCGTTCGTCCGATCAAAAAGAAAATGCATGCACTTTATCATAGCCTTTAACATAGGTTGGGCCTACCAAATACACGTGTCATCATGGCTTAATAGCTTACTGGGAAAATCGCCTGCATCTTGAAATTAATCCTTTACGCCATCCATTGGATTGAAAAGAATTTGCACGACACATGATTATTAAAATAAAAGGCTTGTGGGTATCCAGACTTATGGTAAAATAAAATAATTAAAGTGCCAAGTCTATAGGATAATAAAAACATGGCCCCACCTGATGTCTAAATGGACACATGAGAAATTAGAACTTAAGTGGCGAAAAAGGTAATGCAAGATTAGAATGGCCCACTAAAGGACTAGGGTTTAAGAGATTTTTTATAGGGTTTTGCATTTAGGGGTAAAAGACATGAACCAGTGGTAAAACTAGTGACCTCGAAATATGTAGAAGGCAAGATAAGGACCACAGAAAGGTACAGAATTCATACAAGATGGGCTCTACCCTTTTGGGAGCCTCATTTACTCCACTTGTAGCCAAAATTGGACAAGATGTGAAATTTGGGTAACAGTAATTTGCAATTCTAAATATTATCAATCCATATCCTTCTTCATATTCCAAAATAATAATCCAAACTCTTCTCAATGCTTCTACTTTTGGAAAGGGTTCCAAAGGATATTAATATTCATGTGCAACATTTCATATTCTCCTTGGTGCTACAAACTATGGGACCTATAATTCAAATTTATAGTTCATTGTATGCTCAAGGGTTTAAACATCTAAAAGCTTTCATGGAAAATTTAACTATCCCATTGATATTCCAAAGAGATTTTTAGTGACTATTAAAATTTTAGTTTAGAGTTTGGCTACTCAAAAGATATACATTCAACCCTAGCATAGTTATATTGTCAATAAATTTGTGATGATCATTAATTATATCATCAATAATTTAAGATATTTCATTCTTCCACATTGAAATAGTCTAGGGGATGGTCTTTATGCATTTGAATTAATTAAATGGCATGATCATTTTGTTGCTAAATGCTAATATTTTTTTTTTTAAACATCTTATTTTATCATTTAAATGTTAGCTATAAGTAGTGTTAAGTAGTGGTGTTATGTTTATTACTAATAGGGTTAGGTGGATTGTGTAAAATCAACTATAACATTAGTGGAGAATAGTCAATATTGGTTTGTCAAATGACTATCTCATAAACTATCATTTTGTCATAATGAGACTTTACCCTACTCTATGTTTTTTATTATTAAAAGCAGCAAAACAAAGGTGTTGTCCCTTACAAAACCACAGCCCAAAGGCATAAAAACAAAAGAAAATTACAAGGTCAGGAGAATACCATTGACAGTAGACTAGCAACATAGCTAGTAACCCACATCAAGTATGGGTACACAACTCGCCCACAGCCTTGGGAGAAGGATGAGAGACTGCAGATTGATTCCTCCTTTGTTGACGAACAATTGTCCAAGTGATACTATGAGCGGGATCCCCAACACAAGATGGTGGGACCTTTGAAGAGAAAGAATCAACATCATCAACATGACCAGAGTGCTGACAATGTTGAACCTCAACAACCATAGGTTGGAGCATATCAGGAGCAGTAGCAGTTGAATAAGAGTTAACGCCACCAAAGGGGGACTAGATCAACAACAAGAGATGGAAACATATCCACTGGGATGGAGGAGGTCGAAATAGAAAGGGCATCACCCAGGGGGAGACATCATTAGCCTAAAGAGTGTCATCAGAGGAGGAGTTGGCAGCCAAGATAGTCAAATGATCATCATTTGCATCCTCCCACCATGTGGAAGCACCCTTACGACTTGAAAGATAACAATTTATGGCCAGATGACCAGTAGAGAAGCATTGCCTGCATCTGAAGGGGAGGCCCTAAAAAGACAGTGATTGGGTCGATGGCCTTTCCCCAACCATGAGAACTACATCTGAAGGGGAGGCCTTGAAAATCCAGCGATTGGGCCCATGGCCTTTCCTCAACCATGAGAACTACATCCTCAGGAAGGGATGTGGATATGTTTAGGTCAACCAAAATGCGAGCAAAAGTAGATCGACTCGCTTTAGTTGTAGCCTCGTCTACCTTTAAAAAATAACCAATAGAGTTGTTTATGGCCTCAAGACAAGAATTCAACCAAAAATGAAGGGGAAGATTTGGGAGATGAATCCACATTGGACGCACACTAAGTGGTTTAGTAAGAGGGTTAAAAGAAATTGTCCAGGATTTGGCTGAGAGAGTGATTCTCCCACATCCACAGTTTTCTCAGTATCAAATCACGTTCGTCCTTGGAAGCAAAAACAGTAATAAAAAACCTTTTTCACAAGGAAAGAGATCAATGTGACCAGAGACTAACGATCTTCAAGACTCCATGACTCAGCGGTGCAAATCTGGAAGGGAGGGCCAACAACCAACAAATCTACAAACCAACCCACACTATTGGTAGAAATCTGTATTTTTCACCACTTTCGGACCACAAACCAACACAAGGGAGGTCTTGTTATAATAAATGGGATGATCTTTCACCTTTGGAGTAGATTTAGCAGCCCGAGCATAGCTCTTTCCACAAATAGCAAAAATAGGGTGGGGAACCCCACTAGAACCAATAGGAAGAGGACCATCCACAACTAACTGTGCAGATGAAGATCCAAGGAAACCACCCTCTGTTGCCCCAACACCCCCCCGAAACCAACCCAATAGATGATTGCAGCATAGACTAGAGAAGCAGAGACCTGGGTTTCGAGTTCAAAATGTCGCCTAGGCAGGAAGTTCCAATAGCAGCCACAGATGGTACAACAGAGGGGATGATAGACGACATCGTAGAATTTACACTACTCTATGTTATTAATTCATTTCCATATCAATTTATTTATAATATTAAGACTATTCAAAGAAATATGTTCTCTGTTTTCTTAGATTTCTAGGTGCAATCCACCCTCTATGAATACAAATGTCCACATTTATATTTTGTAGTTGTATTTAATAGTATTGAGCACATGTTGCACCCTCATGCAGTTCTACCCCTATGATTTGAGCATTTTGAGTAAAAGATCCACAAGATAAGAAGTATTTTTTTCATATACTCCTCTTGTCCATTTGAAATAGAAGAAAAATCATATGGGTAGCTTCTAATTTTGATTGTGTGTATTTTTAGCATCGACGTTTCGGATCACACTATGTGATCCATCGTCGGGATGTAAGAGTGGAAGAGATTAAATAAGGCAAGATCACTTGCATTATTTAATCTCTTGCACTCTCTTACATTCTAATGATGGATTACAGAGTGTGATTTGAAACATCGATGCTAAAAATACACACGAAATCAAAACCAAAAGCTACTCAGTTGAATTTTAATGGATTGTGGAAATCTAATAACACTGACAAAAGAAAATACCACTTGCATTCAAGCATCAAAGTGATGACACATACAAAATTTCCTTTGTATATGGAGGATCACTATTGGCACAAATGAAACTTCCACAAATTGCATGTAAGGATTTTATGTATGGTTGCTCATGAGCTCAGTTTTTTTTTTAATCTTTGTTATGTACTATGAATCCATGTCTCTACCTTTACCAATCTTGGCTCCTAAGGTTAAAGACGTCTTTCTTTAATATTAAAAACAAAGAAATGCCTTTGATCAACTCAACCAAGTAAATTTTAATGAATTTTCATGTTCCAATTTTGTTAGGATGAAATATAGGATTCATTTGTATTCACAACTTGCTTGCATAATACGTTGGGTAATGAAATATACACAAAATTTCCAAGACATGTAAGTATTAAAAATGCTACCATGAATTACTTTGAGGGTGATATGAATAATATTTTAAAGGAATATGATGACCCCTAACAAGACAAAAACCTTGATCAACAATATTCAATTACTCAAACTAAAAGCATAAGCTCTTTAAGAATGCAATAAAACATATATTGGTTACCTCAAATATACAAAATTTGAAAAGGACAAATTGTGGATGTAATGTGTTGCCTTTAAGTTTGACATAAAAAACACCCAACCCTATCACATTTGATCAATTAACCTCTTTTGAAGTATATGCAACCATAGAGGAAAGGGCTCATTGATGTCTTCTATGACAATATGCCCTTATACCTTCATTACTTAAGTAATGTTATAAAAATAGAAACATATTCCTTGAATATTACAAATTAGTACATTATTTCAATCTACATAATCTTTTCTAAGAATAGTATTATATACTAAACCTTAGATTGTATTGCAAGTATAGTATTATTTTTAAAAAACGTAACATTTTTTTTGGTATCTCAGTGGGTGTCCCTGCGACCCAGCCTAGCACCCAACCTACCTTGCCTTGGTCTTACTTACTACCAAGTTGGGGTCAGAAATGGGCAAGTGGAGATGAGATTAATCCCACTGGGCCGCACAATAACTAGCATGGGACCAACCATGTGCGTGATAGGGTAAACCGACTTGGGTACCGAGTGAGGCTTGAACCTGCATCAATGTTTGTCTTGCCAACAGCCTGACCTACTGGTCTACACCTCGAGGTCTTATAAGTGTAACATTTATTAGCTTCTGAGGTTTTATTAAAATATGCTTCAAATTTTTAAAATTCAATACCCGTGCAATGAACAATATAAATTTTTCTTCTAGATTTAAAAATAGTTCATTTTAAATTTATAACAAAAATTTGGAAGATATACTAAATTGAATTGTGGTACCAATGTCTTCTCCAACGGTCGCTCCCGCCAATAGTGCATTTTCAAGTTTGAAGGACGTCGACGATGTTGGCTTGTGATGGGGGATTTTTCTAGTGTTTGAATCCCAGACAGATCCCTTTGCCTCAACACTCCCTCGGTTGGGGTTTTTTTTGGGTGCTACTTCACCTCTGGTTGTGGGTGATTTAGGGGTTCTTATTCTTAGCATTGTTGGTGAAAGGGTTTCTGTTAGAGTGGTGCTCACTAGGCACTCTTCTTAGAGACTTGGTACTAGGTCTCTATGTTATTGGTGGACGAAGCTTTGCTCGTGTTGCCAAATATGTTGCTATTATTCCTTCAAAGGAGAAATCATGGCCTCTTGCCTATGCCAAACATCTCATGTGGTCGTGTGTGGCCTAGATGTGGTGGATTATGTGGATTTCTACCAACTTTGTCAGTTGGTTTGTAGATTCGTTGTTTATGGCCTTCTCTTCCAAATCTTCATTGTTGGGTGACGAATTCTTGGAGAACCTTAATTTCTAGTAACATTGATCTTTTTCCTTGTGCAAAGGGGTATTTTATTGTTGTTTTTTCTTCTTCCAAAGATCGAGATTTGGTGTTGAGCAAATTGTGGGTTTGGGGGAATCACTCTATTTCAACCAAACCCTGAACAGTCTCCTTTAACCCTCTTACTAAACCACTCAATGTGCATCCAATATTGGTTTGTCCCCTAATCTTCCCCTTTATTTTTTGGAGGATTCTTGTTTTGAGGCCATCAACAACTCTATTAGTCATTTATTAAAGGTGGATGAGGCTACAACCACTACGGGCCTCTCTACCTTCGCTCACATTTTGGTTGACATTGACATCTCCACAACCCTTCCGAGGGATGTGGTTCTCATGGTCGAGGATAGGCCATGGATTCAATCATTGGATTATGAGGGTGTCCCCTTTCACTATCAACGATGCTTATCTACTAGCCATCTAGCAACAAATTGTTCTCTCGCATTACAAAGGTGTTGTCACTTGGTGGAAGGATACTAATGATGATCATTTGATTGTCCTAGCCTCTGATTCTTCTTATGATGACTCTTCACAGGCTGATGATGACTCCCCTCAGGGTGAAGCTCATGTTGGTAATTTGGCCTTCTCAGACCCAAATGGATCCAACACCACGTCTTGCTACTAATGTTGCCCCCTTTGGCCATGTAGACCGTCCTCTAATTGTTAATCCTAATCTGCTCCAACCTTTAGCTAATGATGTACATCATTGCCAACACTTTGCTCCTTGTGCTAATAGTATCACAAAGAGGGTTATATCACCCCCTCCCTCTTGTGGTGAGGACCCTAGTGATAGTATTGCAAAAGACATTGTCTATCAGTGAAGGAAAATCATTCTTCAGACTCTCATTCTCCTCCCCATGTTGTGGGTGAGTTCTCTACCCACTCTTGATGTGGGTTACTAGCTATTTTACTAGTGTGTCCTTAATGTTCAATTTTTTACCTTGTTGTAAATGGCCTTTTTGGTTTGTGGATTTTACCCTTCTATAATTTTAAAATAATTAACTTTAAATTTAAAACAAAATTTTGAAAGATAAAACATTTAATAACACTACATCAAGACCCGTGCCAACTCAAAGAAGAAAAAGGGTGATCAGTCTAAAGAGCTTGATACTCTCATATATTCTATTCAGCTGAAGGATGATACTGCGGAGTTCATGAAGCGGATGGGTTAGATCCTTTGTTGGGTGTCGTTTTTTGTGTGCCGATTTTTTGTCTTGGGTGTTTTTAGTTGGTGTTGTCCGTTTGGTCTGCGTTGTGGAGGAGTCCTTGTGATGCTCATCTATTGTTCCTTCAGCAGTCTATTTTTGTCTTGTGCTTTATCTGTCCATCTTTGAATCTTTTGTAAAGGGTTCTGGATTCCCTTCAAAATCTACTTTTACCTTAATCAAAAACATTTAATAACACTGTTGTATTATGCATTTATAATCTAAAACAATAAAAAAACATTTAAAATTTTTAAATGCAACATAATCAAAGAAAAGCATACAATATAGTTCTTTACATAATGTAAATTATGAATTAGAAAAATATTTCAATAATGTTTTTAAGCAAAAATAGCATTCACATCTTAATTCCCAATTAATCTTGTATCTGTTTTAAGATGATGTCCTAAAATAATCACACAAAGTTGAGCTTTCTCTTTGTTGCCACTATTCAAAAATACACATTTTTATACAAGTCTATTTTCCTTCAAAATTGTGTGCTCGATTTAAAATAAAATTTAATTATAATATTCCATTAAGTGCAAAGTTTTTTAAATAATTAAAGCCATTTGTAGGCTAAAAAGACAAGGAAAACATCCACATAATGTAGTTTCTTAGTCATTTCATATTTCTTAACACCTCTAGTAGGTTATAAACATACCAAAAACCCACCCCTTGTTTCACGCCTTGTATCAATTTTTTTATATAACAAAAATCCATTTTTTATTTAAAACCTTTTCGATTGAATCTTGTTATCATATCTAAAAGCCACCAAAGGTTATAAGTTGAATCATTGTTTGCTAATATACGAGGATTTGGCCACAATGTTGGATGTTTGTGGACATTTTTCAAAAATGAATTAACGCAATTCGAAGAGATTAAAGATTAAAAGTATTTCCTATCAATTTATTTCAAAATTAAGTCACAACATATAAATTTCAAAACATAATTTTTATTATAATAAATATATCATGATCATTTGATCTATTGATAAAGTTGAATGGTTCTAAATGAGCTTCATGAATATAAAGTCTGGACATTATGAAGAATGAGATTGGGATTTTGTCTTAAACAAATTTGGCAGAATGGATATCCCTCATTTCTTAACTCTTTGCTGTAAAGGTTTCAACCTAAAGACTTGTACTCCCCTATCAAATAGAACGGATATATCCCTCAGTCCTTAACTCTTTATTGTAAAGGTTTCAACCTAAAGACTTGTACTCCCCTGTCAAATAGAATGGATATCCCTCAATTCTTAACTCTTTGATGTAAAGATTTCAAATTTAAGACTTGAACTACCCTGTCAAATAGAATAGATATCCCTCAGTCCTCCTTTGTTGTAAGACTTGAACTACCCTGTCAAATAGCTAAAACTTCTTTGTAAATTATATTAAAAATGAAATATCCTTTTTAGAAGTATGAGAGCAAATCTTTTTCCGTACAACAAAATTAAATTTTCATCCTAAAGTAAGTCGGCCTATTGCTTAAGGATGTGTCCCATGGTTCAGTTCCATTTCCACATTGCAAATGGTTGGCCCGATGTCTCACTACCTCACCCTTATAAACAGATTTCAGCATTGGTTCCTAATATTATAAAAATAAAAAATAAAAAATAAAAAATAAAAAATAAAAAAAATCGCAGTCCAGTGTTAAAAGTTACAAATTATCATTTAAGTCAAATAACAAGTTTTTTTATTGTCAAATTGGGTTTTGTCCTCGAATGGTATCTTATTTAAATTTACATCTGCCCTTGAATCAATCATAATGAGTCTTGATTTGCTGACTTCATTCACATTTGCCTTCAGCCCATGCTTTTTTTTTGCATTTCTTGCTACAACTATAAATATCCCTCATCATAATTGATTTTCATGCCCATTTCTTATCTAACATGACGAATTAATTTAAAGGGGTTAAACTTCAAAGTATTTTTATAAATACTGATAAAAATTAACCATAAGAGATATATGATAATTAAGTGACAGGTTAAAAAGTTTAAAACCTGTCTGAATTCTTACTGTGGATTATTTGTTTGATAATATATATTTTTTAATGATGATGCAAACTTATGCTCTTAATTGCTTTTGATTATATGATGCGTGCCTCCGTCAAAGATCCAATTTCAGACCTCAAATAATGTGAAAACAAAATTGGAAGCACAATTATATTCCAGAACCACGCGGGCATTTTTAACAGGCTTGGATCTCATTTCTCTGTCTTTTGTTAAGTATATGTGAAACCTACTATTACTAAACATTTTGCGATTTTATCTATCCAGGCCAGAATAATGGGCACTATGTAGAAGCAAGGGACAAAAAAACAAATACAGTGTAACAATAGCTCACAACCAACAAAGTATTAGAGCTGAAACTTCAACAAAAATGGGTTAAAACAAATTTACTGATACACAACGAGAGAAACCAACTTCAACCTACGACACATAAATCAATAAGCATATGCCAACTTTAAAATATAAACCCATGCATTGAAGGATTCCAATAGCAAGCAGAGCATTGTAATCACCTCAATATAGGACATGCATTTCATGAATCTGAATTGTCTTCCTTGGTGCTAATATTCACCAATCACAAATACAAGGTCCCACCTCAAAAACAAAAACTATACCGGACAAATTCCTATATCAAAGTAATTTATTATAAGCCAAGGTTTATAAACCAAAAATACTGCAAAAAATAAAAACAATCCATGCAAGAAAAAGCTATGAATTACAGTGTTCTGATACATCACCCGAAGAGGATTTGTGGAGTATCCATTATGAAGTAAATGCAAAACTTGTACCTTTCAACAATAAAGGCATTTCACATAGACATTACGTTTCTAATCAGATTTAAGAGAAGCATTGTGTGCCTTACTGATTTCACAAACAATAGGAGCGGGGAAAAGCCAAAAATTATTCCACATTTAAGGAAAAGAAAAAAGAAACTATCATGACTAACCAAGCCTTCATTTCCCATGATATTATTGGAAAAGGGAAACAATTTCTTAACAGACTTAGAATCTGAATATCGCTGTTTGCAACAGCAGAATACTTGCAAAACAAAAATTGTATATTTCTCATTGCCTTTCATAGCAAAATGGATTTAAAGGGACAAAGACAAATGACTTGCTCAAAATTATGAAATTCCGCTTACTCAATACAACCTTTCCAGCATATAACACAGCTTAAATTAGCGCAGGTGAGATCAGTTGGCATGCCCTTAACATCCAATTAATATTCGTCGAAAAAACACGCTATTTATGCAACTTTTTGAGCACTAGCATTCTGCATAAATACAATAAACACACAATAGAATTAGTGGCAAAAGTTGTAGAATGCTAAACAAGTATTAAACGATATCAGAGGAAGTAGCACTTGCCCTTTTTTCTTCTTCCATTTTTGCCTTGATGTATGAATAGATAGCAACACCGGCAATTGCAATGGATGTTCCAATGGCAGTTTGAGTTGAAATCCTATTACCTGTAATCAAGCAAATACCAATATATAGAGTTGATTTCCAAAACCTTGAAATGATGTAGCATTTATGATGTATTTCAAACACCTCTTGGATATTGCCAAAAACATTACAAACTTATTAAGACATTAGCACAACACAGATAGAGCTAAAATTCAAATTCTGATAGATAACACATACCAAACACAATGATTGAAAAACCAATCACAAACACCCGCTTCAACACGTTGCCAACTGCATGAGTGAGCGGTGCAACACGCTCCAAGGTATTTGTGGCCAGCTGCAATCAACACAAACAAATGTGCTAACAATTGTTACCAATTTCATGATTAGAAAGAGCAATTTGAGTGCAGGAAGTTTTTCAAAAAACAATTCATGCATTAGTGCAATATTATGTTAATGGTAACACAATTGCTAGATAAAATACCTGATTATACAGATGATAGAACATTCCAACCCAGAAAAGATCAGAAAGGAACTTTACAAGACCAACTTTAGCAATTCCGTCCGCAAAACCATGCTGCAACAATTTAGGCCCTTCAATCTACAAAAAAAGGAATTAGCATTTTTTCATCAGTCACGACAGACATGCTTAATATGGAGCACAACCAATAATTGAAGAGCTTTCCCTGCACGGAGCATTGCTTTAGAATTTCAAACATTTCTCTGAATTGTGCAGCTATTGTTTTAGGAGATTTTACACAGACTATGAGGTAAAGAACATGAGGAACTTACAATAATGGCTGGTGGAAGACAAAAGAACAATGCAATGATTGAAATATACGCATACACATTTGTGCTGTCCATGCCAGTCTGCAAATAGAGCATGCCAAGAAAAAACATATGCCAATGCCAATCAGAAAATTAAAGCAAGCTGAAATATAAGGCAAAGCATAACAGTCACAATAGTGAAAAGGCTATAATGTCTAAAAATAACTAATATATAGCTGAACAAAACACGAATTTCTAAAATATTACAAAGCAGATCATGTCATACCATAGCTTTCTTTGAGTATACACTTCTATATGTGAAAGCAATGTTTGAAATCATTGCACTGATGAAACCAGTCCAATTGAAGGACAGCTCAGTCAGCGATGCCATGGATACACCTGCATTTGAAAGAGACGGTATTATATTTTAAGAGTTTCCTTCATTTAAGACAACAAAATCGGTATCTTAGCTACAAAACCATAACTACTGATGAACCATTGTCTTGTTTCTTACCAAGCACGACGGGGGTCAAAGATAACCATAGTGTTAAAGGGATCTGTTGTCCAAGAACAAATTGAGAAGCAGCAGCATTGAAGAAAGGTTCCAAAGCTGGACAACAATAAGACTTGGTTAATCAAAATAATACTAACACGTTAAAATAAAGAATTCGATAGAAAAATGACAACAAAAAGAAACATGCAATGAAATATTTGAAAGGATAGATTGGTGGATGAATTAATATGTTGACATATCAGACCTGCACAGAAAAGACTACTTAACACAACACCACAAAAATGGCCTTAGAACACAATATACATCTCAGCAAATAATGTATAAGTATCATGCATATGCACACATTAATGACGAAATTAGAGGAACAAACTATCTCAAAAAACAGAAAATATCAAATGTTGAACACTTTAAAGAATAGATGTCATTACAAAGTTGTGAATGTGTACAGAGAGAACCTACTAGCCTTGGTTCCTATATCACTGATGCCTAGCTTTAGAGCAAGGAGTTTCAACATATTTTTTTCTGGAATTGGAATTCTCTCAACATACTTGAAATTTCAAGAAAATGAATATTGATAAATGCTTGCCAGGGATCCTCAAAAAGCATCAGACTTGTACACAAGTCGGTCCCTATGCAAATTATGAGCTTTACCTTTGATGGTGTGTGTGAAAGATACTGCAACAGTTGCAAAGGAGACATTTGTCATCACATGACCCAGTGCATGACAGGCAGCTACCGGTGTCAACAGCAACAAGAGCTCTTTGTTAATTGGCTGTTAACAAATTGATAAAGCTGTCAGTAATTGTCATAATTAGCAAACAAAATTTTTCTATGGGTAATAATAATAGATAAACCAGTTACAATGAAATAAAACTCACTGCACGTTTTGGCAGACCAACCGACCAGGAGATTAAGCAGTATGCCACACCCACTACAAGATGTATAACTGACACAAAACTACCAACACAAATCCCACGAACTATTAGATTTAATAATCTTCTAATTGACTTATTTTACGCAAAGCATGAAGGACTCAAACAATATCACAACTTAAAATTTCTCATTTTAGCCGATAAGCAATGTCTAGCAGCAGATTTTATTTGAATCTACTGCATACAAAATATTTTATCATTCTGCAGAGAAAACAAGTCGTGTACAAAAGATTTTATCATTCTGCAAAGAAAACAAGTCGTGTACTACCGGCTAATAATTTCAAATATCTTTTCCAAACTGAAATACAAGAATAACAGTTGAGTGCTACTTTCAAATAGGATGATACATGGAGACAGAAAACTTACTAGGGATATGGGAAGTAGTTGTAGATCTTCTTGTTTAAAATGTTAAAAATAACATTTAAGAAATACCTGAAACAAATAATAAACGTAAATGTAAAACACGTGGCTGAATAATCATATTTTTAATTTTAGAAGTTTCATAGACATCATCCAAAAGAAAAACTACCAGACAGAGCAGAACACAAAGCTTCACACTCTATTTCTGAAATCTACATGATGTAATATCAAAAAACGAACAGGTCTGAATTATGATTAAAACACCATCCCAAATTTAACATATTTTGGATTGTAGTCAGACTTTTCATGCCAAATATCCTTTGCAAAGACAAACAGTTGACCTCCTTTCATGGAGACAAAATTTTATGTATCATATTGTTCACAGTGCCAAATGGCAAGACTCGTGGAATCATATAACAAGCAATAAAGAAAACTTTTAACAGTAGATGTAAGCAGTATAAACTAAAAGATAATGATTATGAAACTTTTGGCATTATAAGAAACAACTTGGCAGAAGCCAAAGGCTATGATTTGATGTCTAAAAATGGTAAAAGAAACACTACCCTGAATAATTAACCCCTAGTTAAGATCAAGGAATATGGAGGTTCTGGTATTTTATTTTATTAAGTTGTATTATCTGGAGTTCAGTTCCAAACTTCCCAATGGTTCAAATCGTCACAGAATGATGCCCAATCTTTGTAGTGTCTCTTGGCATGGGATGTATTTGGTAATCATGTTTCCTGTAATCTAGATAAACAAGATTTGATTTCTTCAACCAACAATGAATGAAACAACCAAGCACGTGAAAATTAATGTTATACATATTTGTATTTTTGTTTTAAGAAACAGTTTCTTCCACTTGTGCCGATGTGCATGCACTGAAGAGTACCTATACCATGTGGCCATGTTTTGCATACATGCATACATAGATATGAGATGAGATGATGTAACTTTTAAGTCTTCTAGAGGCCAAATCGGTTGTCTGACCAATCAAAATACATTTCCTCATTTAGAAAGTTGTTTCTATCGTCATGCAGTTCTAAACATATTTTTCAAACTTCATTTGATTCTCCTGATGGGTGTCCAGTTTTGAATATATCTATACAGTCAGAAAATTCCCACATGGAGAGGGGGATTTCTTTATACGTGTGTGTGGCTGTCAAACAAAAACAGAGTAACATGATCCCATGGTACACATGAGAAACAACCTGTAGAAAATAGAAACAAAAATTGCAACTTTTACAATCTTCTTGCATCAACAAATGCATTCATGCACAAGCCACCAATCACCAAGGAACATCAAAGTATCATGCAAAAACATCTTTAAGAAGGTACAGGTTGATAGTTGATTCTGGGCAATCTATGGTTGGAACTTGGGATGAGTATTTCATATGCCTCCTTACATTTGTGTTCAAACTTCATTCCAAGCCCCCAGTGATCAGATCAGCCAGTATGGTGTATAGTTTGTCATCATGTTCAAGTTGAAAGGTACAAAATGAAACAAAAAGGACAACCTTCATAGTGGTATCAGGCCCAAGGATGAGATTGTAAGATTAAGTCTTAATCAAGTACAATGAACTCGACTTTGACAGTTTTTTGGGCTGGTTTTAGGGCCTGAATTTGATATCGAGTATGAACGTTACCCACAAAGAAAAATAATTTATCATTAAACTCAATGCAACTGTAAGAGGTGTCACCAAGCTTCTTGTAGATAACTCCAAGGGTTGAATTTCCTCGTTAGCATTAAGTTTGGAGCAGCCACCTCATAAACCATGCAACGCTCTATGCCGTAATATTTAATGAATGTTTCTATGTAAATAAGGAAATATAATTGAGCCTGACGAATATCAAAATAGAAAGAGACCACTGCAAAAATGACAGTTGTGGAGGAACTCAAGTGTGTTGTCCTCGAAGGAGTCTCCTTGGCAAGGTCAAGTTTGTTGAATATGAAAGCATTTTGGTTCAAGCAATGATACACTTGAACCCAAAAGGGAATTGCTGAAAAAGAGAGCAATTCCTTGATGACAATATACCGACATAGCCAGGCATGTGGCAGAATAGTCTATTGAAAGTTGACATGACTTTGCAGTCGGTAGACCACAAGAGCTATATGAAGGTCCCTGCTCCATTCAACATTTCAAAATTGAGTAGCAACAAGCTATTCATACTTGTTATGATTATCTGAGTTTCCTATGTCAATGGCTCCAATGATTTCAGTATCTCTGCAAATCTACAAGAGTCAAAAACATATTCAAAATCAGAAGAATGAGAAGATTAAAAAAAGTAGCAGGTTTCCCTATATCCCATGAGGTAAACCTTCGCCAATGATATGAGTAATTCTGAATGGATCAAAGTTAGACATTCACTTTTCTTTCCATCCATACCCTTCTTAGTTTCCCTCATGGTGATAGCATAAACCACACAAGATACTCTCATATCTTTATTCCCTATGGAGGACTCTGAGATACCATCAACAGTTGCAATCACAGTGAGAAGATAATCTATATTAGAGAGAAGAAATCTCCAATACTGGAACGGATTTCAAATTCTTCAAGTTTAAGACATCCATTCGAAGCTTCTTCATAAGAAGTGGAACCAAGTTTGTGTGTACCTAACGTGGATTTCACATGTTCAGAGGTGAGTGAACATGTAAAAGAGTTGGGCGTCATTGCTTAGAAGAATGGAAAACCACGTACTAACATCAAAGTTACAAACAAATTTGAAATTAGACTCGTGTTGGTAAGAGGTTGGATGCCTAAATTAAATGGTCTAGCAACATCTAGAAAATGTATGAAACCTCAAATTAAGTGGAAGATGTTGGAACTAAATACAGGCGTCTGCTATCATATTCCCAACCAAATACATGCCATTTCATGTGCATTAATACGTTTAAAAGGACCCTCCTTGAGAATGCCAGTGAACTTTGGAAGCTCAAAAAGAGGACTGGGAAAAAAAATATCATTATCCAATGAGCCAAGGAATTACTACAGTAATCTTTATAAGGTTAATACGTTTAATACGTTTAAAAGGAATTTCATGTGCATTAATACGTTTAAAAGGACCCTCCTTGAGAATGCCAGTGAACTTTGGAAGCTCAAAAAGAGGACTGGGAAACAAAATATCATCATCCAATGAGCCAAGGAATTACTACAGTAATCTTTATAAGGTAACTTTGTCAATAGTATGTGTCTACTACTCACATGAATAGACACCACTTCATAGAAGTGAATCATTAAAAGGGCCACAAAATGATTAGCCATTTCATCATTGTATCCCAGTAGTAAAGTTACCAACGAGAGGAATTTCTCAGATGATTTCTACAGGCTTCTCTACACTAAATTGTTGTGAGGGTATATGCCTATATTTTTTATGATGAGGAATTTATTCTCTAATGCCTTGAGGAAAGGATCTCCTATTGAAACAAGACGATGATGTGTCCTATGATCTCTAAGCTCTCCCAAATGATAATCATATTCTCCTTCACAGGTGGTGACAGCCATAGAGCATAGCAAAGGAGTGGGGCTCTTATAGTAATAATCATAATCCTTAGGGTGTTATCAATACTTGTAGATTCTAGGGTATTTTCTTTGTGGAGAGGGTCTTTTTAAACTTCTAGGAGAAGTGGATGGTTCCCCAAACCTGTGTGAGGAGATACATCACAATGGGAGATGAGTGACACATTTTGATTACGATGGATGCTAAAATTTTGACTAGCATGGGAACATCTAAAATCCTTATCAAGCTTGGGCATTTCTTATTCATTCTAAATATGCTTTGATGCATGGAAGCTATGACTTCCCAGAATAACTCTCATCAATGTTTTTGCCTCATTATTTCTTGAAGGGCTTGGTCCCTTGAAGGAGAAGAAAGAAGTGGGGCTGACTCAAATGGAGGAAGATCAGCCCACTCAAGACAATGAGAGAAAGTGGAGAAGTAGCTAGAGGAGGGATTGGTAAAATAGATCATTGCCATGTCTTTGGTCCCAATGAGGCAAAATGTTGGTCTCAAACTCAAATAAACCCCTTGGGTTAGGTGTCCTGCATTCAATGGCTTCAAGATCTTCTTCCTTAGTCATCTTGACACCCTCAACATTTAGGCAACAAGAAATCAATTTCACATGGTCACGATGACTGCCACGCATCTAGTGCCCATCTAAAACCACTTCAACACCTACATTGATTCTTTAGATACATCCATCCATAATCCATCAATTCACACAAGATCTCACATCTTAGGATGTAATAATAATACTCTTCAACCTTGATTAAATCTAACAATTCAAACTATGAAAATGGAGTCTTTGTGACTACAAGAACTATAGCCCCTAGCATTGTCCAAAGCTAACATGCAAAAATAATAAATTAGATTCCAAGATGTCGAGGGATGACAGGACGAGTGTCATTGAATGAAATGGATTGAGGAAGGCTGGTAGAAGAACAAACAAGAAGAGCTTCTATGCAACTGTGAGGTAGCAAAAGAAAAAGTGAACATCTTCCAATTGACATTCCAAGCATACCTGAGGTCATGAAGATAATGTGTTGGCAAAGATCTTGCCCTTTCCACAACATGCTCTTTTTAGAACAAACCATGCAATGATTTCTTCAAGTTCTAGAACATTGGATTGAGTGTACATGAGTCTTGATCCCCATTTCTAAGGAGATGCCTTAAAAAATACAACCTTACAAACTCTCCTTCACAATTGCCCCCCTCCTTAATCGACTCATTTCCTTTACAAACAATGGGGTGAAAACTTCAAGAGCCCACTTTGATTTATTGATGGAAGGAAGCAAGGTGAAAAGCTTCCCACACCAATCTATTGAGTAGAGATAGTGCAAAATTTTAAAACCCTTAACCAATTACAATTAGAATATACACAATCATAAAACATAAACATACAATACCATAACACAGTGTTTAAGTGGAGAAAACCTTTCTGAAAGGAAAAACCCACACTACAAAAGTAAAACTCAATATATTAATCTGTAAATAATATGGTTACAACAAAATGAAAAAGCCAAGCTGTTACAAGAGTCTTCAACAACGACAAGATCTCTAGAATAATTCTGACAAAATAACAATACCTACAAATAATTTCATAATAATACAAATGACACCACAAGAATCGTTTATTGCGACAATTGCAAACTATGGATGCTTCTAGAATGGACACATAGCATAATCACACTGTTTGCATGCATGCAAAACTGCACCTTTGCATGGATGATGCCTCCATAACATGCCAATCATTTCTTGACATGCACAACACCTACATGCATGCAAAGGGCAATCTTGCATAAGTCCCGCCTATAGTAGAATTCTCTATTTCCAACTCGAGTTAAGTCCAACAAAGTTGTCTAAAAGGTGCAACACCTACTTGCTCGAATTGAGTACACATGTCATCCTAGTCACTTTGCATGTACGATGCCAACTCATCGTGCTAGGCCCCACAAGATGACATCATTAGATGAACATAAAATTATAAAAATAGGCTAATAATTAATTAATCAACTAAATCAATGTTAGGAAATTGCAAAGGTTGAGACACCTTAACTCTCAAAAATTGAAAATTTACAATGTCCCTAAAAATGGAAAAGGAGGACAGATATATATTGCCTAAATAACTGACCATCCCCCATTCCACCAATACTTGGTGATATTATTAATTAGGTGGTAATATGATGAATTAATTCAAAGGTTTGAGGATATGAACCCATGGCCAAACTCTACTCTCTTGAGAAGGCCAATATTTGCCACCATACCAACAAGTTTTATTTGTACCCTCTTAACATGAGTGAACAAGACCTCTAACAAATGTCCACTATATTTGATAAAAAAATCAATACCAAGAGAACTTGTAGGAGTGTTGTTAGGCTTGTTGACCCATAACTTGAGAGAACCCAATAGAGATTCAAACAACATTTAACATGCCTTGCTTAACTGCTTACATTATTAAATATTGCAAGGGCCATAGCTCACAAACTCTGCAAGTACTCTCAGAGTTGCCAAGCACTCTGTTTTTTTTTTGCTGCATGAGGTTTTACAAGTTTAATTGACGAGTTTTTATAGACACAGGAAAAAAGAGGGTAAAAACGCCAATGCAGGTAAAAATGCTGCTTAAAACATGTTTTTCACTTTTCTTTTGTTATAAAACCATGCATTTAGATGTCAATTTTTTAATTTGATATATTTTGTAATTGAATTTCGCAAAAAAAAAGTTTTTTAAAGAGATTTTAACTTTTGGTACTTTCTAAGTAGCCAAGTTTTTGCCAGAGTCAGAGAATTTGTGCTTGCCCTGTTCATTCTGATCTGCACTCGCTGAGTCTGAGTCTGTGAACTATGGCAAGAGCAACTCTCTTGAGCTATCATACCAACCAGAACAGTCATCTATATAAATAGCATTTTTTATTTTAACCCCAGCTAAATACTTTTCAATAACCATAACCTTCAGCAGATCTCTTCGAAAATAAGTTGCTTCTCTCAACCCAAAGAAACCTGAACCAGTTAAAATTATATCACAATTAGTAATTAAACTGTTTTGGAGATTCACCCAAAATTCTCAATAATTTCTTAAAAATGCTAGGTGTTTATAATTTTGTTTTATACAGCATTTCCTTTTTTTGTTTAATTTATTGCTTCATATATAGCAATTTCTAAATTGGTTCCTCAATTTCTATGCAAGTCTGAGCCAGAAAACCATTCTTCCACTCACATATTCTATATACTCACAAGTGTGTGTGTATGCAGATACATCCATATACACAAAATATATATAACACAAACATGTGCAAAATTTGAATGCGGTTTGTTTTATATTGAAAAATATGACATTACATGCAAATGTCAATATTCACATGTTATTTATCAATGTGTTGACTCATCGAAATCTTGGCAAAGCTGTTTTGTCGGTCTCAGACCTAGCATAAAAACTAGTCAAAGCAGCTAAGTCTGCAAATCTAGGCTGCAAACTCGCAAATCCGGAGTACAACTTCAATCCAAGGGTCCCCACCGATCAACACTATGGAATTTGTATATAGCCAGCCACATATAATATGTACATATAAAATTTTAAATTTAAATGGATTTATAGATTTAAATGCTTAAGTATATATACTAGTTACGCATACATAGATTTATGAAAAAATACCATGCAGTTAGATCCAAAAAGACAATTCATGAATTTATGATTTATAAATATGAATATTAGTGTTATATATATATATTCGAAAAAATAAATACTGCCCAATTGAATACAGAAATCAATCTCAAAAATCCTAAAATCTACCGTTACCTTTACCTTTATATATGGTCATGCCCAACCATGTAAACGAGCATCCATACGACTAGCAACATACGTACAGTAACAGGAAAGGTGTGACTTCCGAGTGTAAACTAGTTCTCGTGACCGATAAATCGAATGAGAAAGCCTTATTTACTTGAGAAGAAACCCATATGCCAAAGTGTTCTATTTTCATTTTTTAGTTCTTCCATATTTCAGTATGGAATACGTACAGAAATCATCATAGTTTTTTATCCTTTACCTTGAAAATTATGTTCAGATGAATATCTCTTCCAGAACTCGCGGTTTACATTTGAATGGTTAATGTAATGTATGAAATTCACTGGTCGAGAGCATTAACTATTTATTTACTGTAGAAGTACATTTTTCAAACACTATACTACGATATTACTCTACTATTATTCTATTGTTTCACAAATCCTATTTATCGCCATGACTAGCAACAACAATTTACATTTATTGATTTAATTGAATTAGAAGGATACGTAATGAATGGCCAAAATTTTATATTTTGATAGCGGGTTTGATGATTGGTACTTACCACATAAAAAAGAAAAAGCCGGTAACCAAAGCAGGATATTTGTCACCGAAACTTTGTGGTGGCTTCTGTATCCTGCGCCAATAAATAAATGCCTTTAGTCAAATTATTATTTTGGGACAGATGAAATTTCAAAACTAAAAAATTCAAACAAAAGCCTTAAAATTCGGCCTGAAAAATAGCGAGACTTGTATTATAAAAATCTTTTGGACTAATAACCAAGAAAAACAGACCCTGAGGGAATCGAAATTTCGTCTCCTTCACCATCGGCAGCAGCGGCACGACAGACAGTAGATTTCCCAACTGGACGATTCCTAAGAGGCAAAAACGAGCCATTCAATCCGATCGGCTTCACACCTAGACTCTCCGACTGAGGTGGAACGGCTGTCAGTGTGAGAGAGGGCCGGGATTCGACACGGTGTCTCTTCACAGCAAGCCCAGCAAAGCCGCTGCCGCTTAACTTGAGCGGGGAAAAGGAACGAATCCTGCTTCTGAGCGGCTTAACAAATGCGGTTGAAATACGAGCAGAGTCCACTTTAGGGTTTGAAAATCCGACAACGTTTTGCTGCAGACAAGATACACGGATCGACGCCATTGCCGTCGCAGATGCCATTGTCGACAACACTCTTCACACACTACAAAACAATCAAGAAAATGAAATCAAATCCCGAACCTAAAAAGGGATTCAAAGGAGGAGGATATTCTGAACAAATTCAACTACTGGGCCAGAGAAGATTCAAACCAAAATTTTCTGAGTACTTAAAGGTTAAATGTATCGATTTTTGCTCCGATTCAAAATGCAAAAGTATGTGTTAAACCCTTAATAATACCAGATTTAAAGGCGAGATCCTGCAATGCGTCTACTCCGCTTAAGAATTTCTTAGTTGTTACAGCACATTCAGTATAATAAGAAGCAGATACTATACCGCTCTTGTGAAAACCGCTTACGAGAACTGCCTTTCTGAAACCGCCTGTAGAAGGAAGACGAGATTACTCCCCACCTTTTTTGAGGATTCCGCCAAACATAAATTAAATATTTGTGTGCGACGAGCGAAAAATAATGAAATTGTCGGTTATAAAGTTTATTGGAGAAATAATATTATTTTTTCTGTTTCATTTACGACCCTGAATGGATGGGATATTCCACATGGTGTCAATCATGTGGTGGACAAGTTGGAAATTAATTTGGAGTTTTGTCTCTATTATAGTCAGCTAAAGTTCTTGTTTATATAAAAATGGGATGAATTTGCCCCTATTAAATTTTTTAATAGAAATAATCAGTTACATAGATAGTTTGTCTCTTTTTATATGGTCTAAGTAGATATCTAATTTAAAAGTTATTTTGGTTAGGTTGTTATAACTATAAGTCCAACTTTTGGGGGTCAAATTATAAACCCTAATATTCGACATGGTATCACATTTGATTATTTAAATCCTAATATTTGTCGTGGCATCATATTTAATGATATAAATCGTAATATTCGACATGACATCATATTTGATGATTTGGACTTGAAACTTGGGTTATAAAGAGGGAACTAGCCAAGCAAGCTACTATAGAATATTGGAAACTGTCATGTAAGATTTTAAGAGGCGTGGCATTAGGGCCCTCGGCTATTTGATCCCTTCCCCTATGACCTCAGAATATTTTGCACATGCTAGTGAAATTTTAGAATTTTGTTTACATGTGGTGACCAAGTGGTCATCCACGAAGGAGTTTGTGTAACCCTTGGACAATTTTGCACTAGTGTTCTTTCTATTCCTAATAGTTTTGAGTTCTCTTCTACTCTTTCTAGACAATCTACGAAGTTTTCACCTATCAATAAGGAATATAAAATAGTCAATTAGTAGAAAATGTGTTCTTAAATGCATTTTAGGAAAATTAAGCATGACGAGATGGACCAATTTCCCTTAACTTTGATGAGATCGTGGCATGTGATCAAAAGGTTGGACTCTAGTAGAAAGGTGTACCTATAAATTTGGCTCAAGAAAAATGAAAATGATAAATATTACATTTCACCATAAAATAACAATTGGAGCAATTACACTAAATAAAACTAAGTTAAATAGTCATGGGTAGACTAGAAATGGACTAAGGGAGCTCTAATTTTGATTTGGTGGAATTCTTATATGATTTGGGCCTACTTTGAGCAAGTGATGGCCTAGTGTGTAGCCAAGGCGAGTATATTATAGACAATGGAGAGTTTGTTACTTGTAGAAGCCAAGGAGATCAAATTTATATTTTTTGAAAAGCTCTCTATGTGGATCAATAAAGCTAAGATGATTGTGTCAATAATGTTCTTTGAGTATTTTCAAAGAACCTACAAAATAAAGCTTTAATGATAGGAAACAAACAAAAAGCATGGATTAAAATTTAAGGAGTTTGTCTCGATCGGCCTACTTGTGAGTGTTCAAATATGGATCCACATAAATAATAAATATGATTATGATATAATAAAATATTTTAAATAAAAAATAATGTATGAAACATATTCATTATATTTAACTTTCAAAATCAAGTGTTAAGAGTTATTAGGAAATTGCAAACAAGTGAAGGTGAGAGAAAAAGTTTGAATAGAAAGTTAGACTTTGATGAAAATGATTTTAAGAACTTTGTTAGACAAATGGTATTAGATATATCAATTTAGTATATAAAGTATCACTAGTGGAGGTTTGACTTTGTTTTTACTAGGGTCTTTCACAAGGTCATGAAAATGATGCACTCATAAAAGGGTGACATATGACATGCAATATTGAGATGGGTGACCTCCCAAGAAGGCATGATGCTTCACTCGTGTGAGCATCACCTAGATGTAATGAATCTTAAGTGTTTCATTCATTCTCATGAGAGATGGGTTCTTATGAACCACTACTCATGAAACATGGCTCAATGAGTTTGGCTCAAAAACTAAATAATTGTATCATGATAGCAATATCTCAACATGGAATATTCGCAGCAAGACATTGCAAGCTAAATGGGAAGAATTGTGCAAAAGAGAGGAGGAATATTGGCGACAAAAATCTAGGGAACTGTGGTTAAAAGAGGAGATCAAAACACAAAATATTTCCATGCATCTACTAAACAAAAGAAGGCTGCAAATCTAATTTTTTCTATCAGAAATGCAGAAAGTGGGGATGTTATTGATGATGCCCAAGGTATACAGGCTGAAGGGGTTAGGTTTTTTACAAACCTCTTATCACCACCTCCTTCTATTATTCCTGATGATTCTGCAACTAATGAGATTCTAAATTCTATCCCCTGTCTAATCTCGGAAGAGATGAATAAAAATATGTTGGCTCCTTTTACTATTGAGGAAATTTGTAAAGTTGTCTTTTCTCTACCCCTTGATAAGGCTCCAGGGCCAAATGGATTTTTTAGCACTTTTTTCCAAAAATCTTGGGATGCGATTTGTGGTGACCTTCTAGCAGCAAGTAAGGAGTCAAGGAGAAATGGTGCAATGCTAAAGTGTTTCTGTTGAATAATAGAAAGGTGTGTACTGAGAGGGGAGGGATGAATCAGTACCCTTAAAAACTTTTCAAGAAAATCTTTGTAATCAAATATTGTTATAACCGACTGAGTAGATTACTTTCACCAAACATGTAATGTCAGTGCTGAAATGTAAATGCATGTAACAAAATAATAAGCATTCATGAAACTTAAGTACACACGACAATAGTATTTTGGTATCACAGAAAACACATGTTAGAAGGTAAAAACTATGGTGGGGATGAGACCCACAAAGCTTCACTACTGTAGTAATAAAGTAGCATGTTAGAGCTTACAAAGATTGATCACTTTTGGTGACCTTACCCTATTAGGAGTAACAATAAGATTGATTAGATCTACCTCGTGTGAGGATTTAGCAACACAAACTATGTGTGCACTTTGTTAGGAGATTTATACAAAGATGATTAAGTCTACTCTACTAGGAGATTTTAGGATTGTTACAATTGTCAGAGAGTAACAAAATGTGTGATCTGAACAAATTACAATCTCAATATTGTGGATACAGATCCTTTAAGTACAATGAATTTATCACCTTACTATGACTGATAATACCTTTTGTACTGCTTGGTAGCCTTGTCTATGTTCTGAAAATAGAATGCTTCAATGTAGTCCTTGTTCTAAAACTCTTGTCTAGTCTCATAATGTCCTTAGTGTGGCGGCTACTTGATCATTACTTGATCATAATACATTACAAAATGGCATATTATCCTTACATATATCAAACCTCTTAACCTAATTATGGTTTTACAATATCTTAGAAAACCTAAGATCAACGGTGTACAAAATTTATCTTGATCATCTACACATAGGAGATATAAACAATTAATGAGTGCATGTGTAATTAATGTTCTCCTCGATCATTGTAAACTGTTATCTAGCTCGGCAAAAAGTTGTTACCTAGATTGATGTGCCAATTCAAACTTTTATGTAACTACTGGTTTACTCGGTAAATATTGTATCTTGGTGCTTGATGTTCCTTGTGTATCTCGGTGTAAACTGTGTGCTCGGTAAGTCTATTTCTCGGTGATCACAGTACTCGGTTAACTCTGCGCTTGATCATTGCACTCGTATTAACTTTGCACTCGGTGGTCATACCGACTAGTCAGTCTTTGACTATGTTACCAACTGGAAAATTGAATACTTGAATACTAATGACAAACTTCAAAACTTATATTGAATAACATTCTCTCCCTTTGGCATTAGTATAAAAAATGTGTGTATGTGGAAGTAGTATACATAACAACTTATACATAGTGACTCCCCCTTTGTACATGCTCAGTATGCATAAATATATACATATGTTTCCCCCTTTTTTGAAATTAATGACAAAAACAAATAGCTTACAACTTGTCTAAAATGTGAGTATGGGTCTTCTGGAGATTTTTCATTAGCTTCTTCCATTCCTCCTTTAAGTTCTCGAGGGTCAACTATTCCAAGTTCAGTTGAGCGTGCATATCATATATGCTCTCTGTTACTGATAAGTCTGGGGTGGCAATCAAATTCTTTGCCATTGTCACATGTTTCTACATCAATACTAAATGTGGTAGTAACATAGCCTGAAGCTCGGTTACCTCTTCTCTTATCTTGTCCTCTTCCTTCTTCAAATGAAGTCTCAACCGATGTTTTTGTAGAACCTTGGTGTAATGCATTTGAAATGCATGTTTCTCAGTTGTAAGATTGTTTGCACTATCATTTAGATCATCATCTAATTTCTTCATCTTTTCACTAAGCTCGATAGTGAAGTGATCTAATGTGCATAACTTTTGCAGAATTGTAAGTGCTTAAGTAATAACAATTTCTAATCATGTTACAAATTCTGAGAGTGTTACCTTATTAACTACCACTGCTTGGCTGATCTTCTCAGTAACCTTGTACTGAATCTTATCTTCTTCTCTTTCTTCTAACTTCTGCTCGGCGTCAATATCTGATCCATTTATTGCCTTGATAAGTAGTGCAAGTTGATCAATGATGGGGGTTGATTCATTGATGTTCACGTCATGAACAACTTGTTGTAAGATCTCCTTTGTTGCCTCTAGTACCTGTGCATTCTTGTGTTCTAGCCTCAACTTGTCTTGGGCTGATTTTTGGGTGCATAGTTCACCATATTTTCTAAGTGTTTCTGGATCAAGTGTTCTTGGATCACATTCAGGGATGTCTATGATTTCATCGAGTGTGACTGGATCCTTTCTCCCTTTCTTCTTTTTCTTCTTCTTCCCTTGTACACTTGATGTAGGAGATAGTTTTAGAGATAGTGATACTTGAGCCTTGTGCTTGGTATCTGGCTTTGGTGGCTCGTTAGGTGTGATGCCTTGTGTAGGTGGCTTGGTAGTTGACCTGGTGTCAGTGGTAGTAGTGTCTACCGTCATCTCTATGTTACCTTTACCTTTATCTTTTGCATCATTGGTTTCTTTAGGTGCATCACCTTGTGTTGTCGCTCCACTATGCTCAATCTCTTTATATTTTTCATCACCCTTGTCTTCATTTGCAATTGTTATCTGCTTGGGTGTCTTCATTTGTGCTTCACTTTCAATATCAATTTCTTATACTAGTATAGGCAGATTACCTGGTACCATTGCTCCGGTGACCTCAGTTGCATCTTGTTCATCTAAGGTCTCGGTAGCTCTGGTTATCATTTCATCTTCTTTTGCTTGGTCATCAGGGTCTCCTTCAGTTATATCATCAATTATGATTTTTGCATGACCTAGATTAGTCAAAAGCTTAGGAATACCATCCAATACATTATCGACAGTTGTAATATCAATATTTGTTGTCTCAGTACTCAGTCGATGTCCCTCGGTATCGACTGTAGATGCAATGTCCTCTATTTGCTCGATTAGACTTAGCAGATTTTTCCAAATCATGGTGCTCTCTTCATCAACTTCTTTTAAATTCCCTTGAAGTATATTTAGTGTTCTTGATTTCTTGGGGAATTGCTTTGCATACTGTTGCATGATGTCATCAATCTATTCCACTATGCAATCATCCTTGAGTACAATGAGTGTTGCTTCTCTCATCTATTTCTTTGTATTAAGTGCATAAGTCTATCTGGTTGATACTTTGTCATATATCTCTTGTGGTATGTATGTATCAATTTCAACAAGGACCTTTTTGAAAGTAATCATCATACCTATGATAGCTTCTTTTGATTTATCCTGATTCTCGGTAGTCAGATTTGCATGTGTGTATCTTAGGATGTCCTAACCTTCTGGTTGTCATTATTGCTTCTGCTATTTCATCAATAGTCTAAGGTACTTTGTTCTTCACAACCTTAATTGATTAATGTTATCATCAAAATCATCCTTATCATCTTTATTTCTTACATACTTCTTTCTTTGTCTCGGTGTTGCAGTCCCGGTGGTATTCTTTGGCTTCCTTGTTTGATATGTATACTTCAGTGATGGTCTTGTTATTTTAGCAACTCCTTTCTTCAAAGGTGGTGAATTTTTTGTCATCGATCTTATTCTTGTCCTCGGTGGAGTCTCAGGCTTTGTGTCTTTGCCCTTCTTGTCCTTAAGTGCCTCTTCTTGTACTTCATCTGACTCGGTGGCATCAACATCTTGATTTTGTTCTTCATCTTCACCGACTGTAGTCTATTCCTCAGTATCATCAACTAATTTGTTCAGTTCTTCATCAGTGATAGCAAATTTTTGTTTCAAAGTCTTAACAATCTTGGTCTTCTTTCTACCCATTTTCTCAACTTGTAGTCCAATAGATATTCTGGTCTTAGCTTCATCATATGTGCCAAATCTCATGGAAGATTTGTCAACTGGTTCATTTAGTAGTTTCTCTATTGCCTCAAAAGCTAAGTCTATGTCAAGTTCATAGTCCATAGGAGGTAGGCATGTTGTCCTCGGTTATACTATTTTGATGAGTGTTGTGTCTGTGTCAACTACAAAACATATATCTTCTTTATACTTCTCTACCAACTACATTGGTATTCTTTTCCTTTTCTCCATTCTTGCTTTGAAATTTGTAAAATAATCATTCATAATGGGCTCAAAGTTTGTGCCTAGACTTGCAATGAATTCACCGATTTGCGATGTGATCAGTCGGTTTGTCTTCCATTTCACATTACCGATGGAGGGGAAAAAATTTTGCAGATAGAAAAATGTACACAACGGTAGAGAACCAAAATTACATGTATTAGATCTTGTTGATATGACTGTCCTCTTATTTTCTTCTAGTTGCCTCTGCAACATCTCGACTAGGTCAAGTTGCAAACCCTTCTTAACAATTTTATATGCAATATCAACAGCTCCACATGCAATGTTGTTAGCTCTTCTCAAATGGAATATTTTGTATGCAATAACATATGCACCAAATCTTAGTTCAGGATCACCGATGGTGTTGATCCTTAAACCTCTACCATCCCACTCGGCTCTTTTTAGCTTCTCAATTTATGTTATGGGCGAGTGCCTTTGGGATTTTGTTTTATCTATTGTAGGATATCCAGTTACTGCATGTATCACATCTTTTCTTATCTTCTTCCGTTAATCTAGATAAATCTTTCCATTATGTACTCGGCTCAATACTATGCGTACCCATTCTATTTTGAATTCCTTTGAGAAATGTAGGGCATTGGTTAACCCTTTCACTTCCAAGTGTTTATGATTGTCTTTCAGTTTCCCATCAGTGCAAAGTGTTTGATATGTCGATATAAGCTCGAAATCCCCTATCTCACTGATCTTGCAGTGAATGTATGCCCTTACATCGTGAACCAAGATAACCCTAGGTAGTATCACAGAGAACGTACCTTTGTCGTTGGGTTGAGCTGCAACCTGTGGATGAATCTTGTAATAAGGTTTTGTGCATGTTTAATTATTGACAAGAATTAAGTTTTTGCTTTTATCCATCTTTGCCTTCATGGTTCGTGATAAGGACGCCATCGTATTTTCAAATTTAGGGCTTCCAACAAAAGAACTCAGATAGCTCAATAAGTGCAAGTGCTTACAGATATAACCTTCAACTGCTCGAGTGTGCTTTGAATCTCTGTAAAATCTTTCAAAGTGCTTTGCTGTGAAATCGCTATCAATCTCTCTGCTCTACTCTATGATCATTGTATGAACAAATGAGCTCACTTCCCTTGAATTTATACAAAATAATTTTAGTCGGTGCAATAAATTCTTGTCAACAACCACTCGATCAACAAACAAATCACTCGATTGACACTAAAGATATCTCAGCTTGGTGAGTACAAAAAATGCTCGGTTGCCTTAGCAACTTGGATGTCTATCACATATTCACCAACTGGAATTACTAACTTGGTACAGATCAACCGAATCAACTAGATCAAAGTTATCAAAAATATAATACCATAGTGCATCTTAATTCATACTAATTTTTGCATTTGTACAATAAATATAGGAACTGATCTAAGATATGGCTTTGCAAAACATAGTTCCATACCTACTTGTATTGTCTAGGTGGAGGTGGTGGAATCACCTAATCCATCGGATGAGGTGTCACCAACTATTGTGCCTTTCCCAGCATTATCATTTTATGCTCTCCTTCATATTGATTTCTGATTCTCATGATTTCTTCGATTGTATTCCAATTTCCATAAGTATTTGATCGGTCTGCACAATCTCTGCTTAAGTGACCGACCTCCTGACAGTGTGAGCATGTCATTCCAAAGTTTGACCAATTTCTAGACTTAGTTCTCCATTATCTCATACAGTTAGCTGCTATATGTCCATATTTACCACATGTTGTGCAACCTGCCCAAGTGTTATAATCCCAAGAATAATCATTACCTTGTCTTCTAGTCGGTTTCCAGTTTTGCTTCGTATTAGTCCTGCATGCTTGTGATGTGTGACCATGCATGTTGCAAGTGTGACAATATTTATCCATGTAGGGTTTCTTTTGTGGTTTTTTCAACTTGGAACTGCATTCATGTGCTTGATGTCCATGCTTGTTACAGTTATAGCAATTACCATTGAATTAGGAGAGTTTCTAGAAATACCTTTAGCTTTGCTCCTGCAAACATTTGATGTGTGGCCTGGTTTTCCAAAATGATGGCATGAGGGTTTGTTAGGCTTCAGATTTGAGTAGACATTCTTTTGTTCAGCTTGATTTGACAATTCTCCTTGCTTGGTATACCCTAATCTGGTATTGTTGTTCAGTATTCTTTGATTGTTTAGAAATTCATCCATTCTCTTAGTACTATCTTCAAATCTCTTAATCACTTCATTATGTTGTTGTAGAATCTTCAATTCATTTCTCAATTTTTCATTCTCTTCTTTTAGTTCACCAATATCTTCTAGTTTTATAGAAAGCTCAATATTCACTCGGTTGGCCTCATGACTCATAGCAACCATTTGATTGGTGATCTCAAAGTAATGTGCAATAAGTCTCATTGTCTCAGATTTCTTTCTTGTAACTTTTTAGTTTTTTTTCTTCTTTCATCAACAACCATGTTTCTATCTTGTTCATCTTTCTTAGCATCGTTCAAGAATTCAACCATTCTAACCATTTGTGTATCTTGACCGATCTATAGTGCTTTCACTTGTTCAGTAAGTTGTTGATTTCTCTAAGATAGTTTTGATATGATTCCTTTAGATGCATCAGATATGCTACCATATTCAGATCCAGATGTATCAGATGGGTCATGAATATCTTCTTCCTGATAATTAGTTTCCTGGCAGCGAGATGCCATGTCTTTTCTCTTAATCAACATCTCCTTGAGTTTCTCCTTGGCTTCTTTATATTTTTCGATGTAGATCTGAAACTGTAACTTCTGATTCTCAATAGTTTTATCAAGTGTATACCTTTCCATTGTAAGATCTTTTATTTCCAGTGGTTAAAATTTCTAAACAAGAGAACTAGCTCTGATACCAATTGTTGGAATAATAGAAAGGTGAGTACTAAGAGGGGAGGGGGTGAATCAATACCCTTAAAAACTTTTCAAGAAAATCTTTGTAATCAAATACTGTTATAACCAACTAAGTAGATTACTTTCACTAAACATGTAATGTCATTGTTGAAATGTAAATGCATGTAACAAAACAATAAACAATCATGAAACTTAAGTACACATGACACTAGTATTTTGGTATCGTAGAAAACCCCTATTAGAAGGTAAAAACTACAGTGGGGATGAGATCCACAAAGCTTCACTACTGCAGTAATAAAGTAGCCTGTTAGAGCTTACAAAGATTGATCACTTATGGTGACCTTACCCTATTAGGAGTAACAATAAGATCGATTATATCTACCACATGTGAGGATTTAGCAACACAAACTATGTGTGCACTCTGTTAGGAGATTTATACAAAGATGATTAAGTCTACTCTGTTAGGAGATTTTATGATTGTTACAATTGTCATAGAGTAACAAAATGTGTGATATGAAAAAATTACAATCTCAATATTGTGGATACAGATCCTTTAAGTACAATGAATTTATCACCTTACTGTGACTGATAATACCTTATGTACTACTCGGTAGCCTTGTCTCTGTTCTAAAAACTGAATGCTTCAATGTAGTCCTTATTCCAAAACCCTTGTCTGATCTCCTGATGTCCTTAGTGTGGCGGCTACTTGATCATTACTTGATCATCATACATTACAAAATGACATCTTATCCTTACATATATAAAACCTCTTGGCCTAATTAGGGTTTTACAATATCTTAGAAAACCTAAGATCAATAGTGAACAAGATTTACCTTGATCATCTATACATGGGAGATATAAACAATTAATTAGTGCATGCATAATTAATGTTCTCCTTGATCATTATAAACTGTTATCCAGCTCGGCAAAAATTTGTTACCTAGATTGATGTGTCAATTCAAAATTTTATGTAATCGCTCATTTACTCGGTAAATATTGTCTCTTAGTGCTCGGTGTTCCTTGTGTATCTCGGTGTAAACTGTGTGCTCGGTAAGTATGTTGCTCGATGATCACTGTACTCGGTTAACTTTGCGCTTGATCACTACACTCGATTAACTCTGCACTCAGTGATCATACCGACTATTCTGTCTTTGACTCGACTATTACCAACTGGAAAATTGAATACTTGAATACTAATGAAAACCTTCAAAACTTATATTGAGTAGCAGTTTCAACATGACTAATATTTCCATCATCCCCAAAAATAATGACCCTAAGACTTTTGTGTATTTTCTATTGATGACAATTATTCAATTGTGTATTGTCATTGATGTTTGCACAAGTACAGTGATGTTTACACAAATGTCTAATCCTATCTGAGCACAGTCAGTTCATGCCAAGAACTCTTGGGCATTGAAGAGGACCAAAGTGATTTTCAGTTCTAACTGAGTTCACTCGGGCATTATAGTGTTGGCGGGGTGTTGAATGATTTTAGTGTTGACCGAGTTAAACAGTTAGTGTCAGCCGACTAACAATATTTTATATTTTATGGATAATTGGTTATATGTAGCCAACAGACATGAGTTTTATTATTTATTTTGGAAGGATATTAAGGCCGAATTGACAAAGCTTATCATATATATAAGGTCAAGTTTGGATTAAATATTGTGCAAGTGATATGAAGAGTGAAGGCAAAATTAGATGGGATTTTGATTGAGGACAGAACACAGAGAACTGCAACAGAATATTTGATCAGTGAGGATCAAGTAATTAATCCAGAATAGAGATCTGAATCAGGAAAAGACAGTTGCTTATAAAAATAGGTCAATCCATTATTAATTTCTAACAATTGTAGTAGTGATCAAAATCTCTTAATAGAGTAGACTTAACAGTCTTTTATAAATCCTCTCACAAGGTGACATTTCTACATTGAAGTGTTTGAAGACCTCTCACAAGGCCACTCCTTACAAGGTGATTAAATCCTCTAACAGGGTCACACCTAACAGCGTGTTATTGTAACCTTTAACAAGGTTGGCTCCTAACAGGATTCACTTCATAAGAGTGAAAAACAATGATTAGTTGCAATTGGTGGTTTTTCCCATATTGGGTTTCCACGTTAAATATTGGTGTTATTTGTGTACATTTCATTTTCTTTATGGTTTATGTTTTTGCAATTAATTACTAAAGATAATCACAGTTAATATCTTAAGATTTGCTATGTTAACCGAGTGACAGTAGAATATCTGTGTTAGCTGAGCAATAGTGACAAATTTGTTTAAGACATCTAAGGGACTTGGATTTTTTTTTGTGGTAACTGATTCACCCCTCCCCTCTTAGTTACTCAACTCATCTCCAACAATTTTCATCCAATTTCACTTTGTAACATGGTGTACAAGATCATGACAAAAGAAATCTAGTTAAGACTTCAGCAATATATTCCTTTAATCATTTCCTCTGAGAAGGTTGGTTTTGTTCCAGGTAGGGAGACTATGGAAGGTGCCTTGGTGGCTCATGAGGTTCTCCATTCCATTAACTCAAATCAATCTTCCAATTTTGTGATAAATTTGAATATGATGAAGGCCTATGATAGAGTCAGATGAGATTTTTTGTTTAAAGTTCAGTAAAAATTTGGTTTTGCAAAAAAATGGTGTAAATGGATAATGACTTGTATTTTAGGTGCTTGGTTCTCATTCATTATTAATGGGCAACCAGCGCAGTTCTTCCCTTCTACACAGGGGGTCATACAGGGTGATTTTTTATCACCAATTATTTTTATTATAATGGCAGAGGCATTCAGTAGGTCTATTAAAAATAATGTTGATCTTGGACTTTGGCAAGATGTCAATATCACTGGTACCATAATTCATGTGACTCACTCTCTTTTTGTGGATGATACTTTTCTATTTGGTAAATCCAACATTAAAGAAGCTAGGAAGATCAAGAAGACCTTAGATTTATATACTTTAGTCTCGGGCCAAAAAGTTAATGTAGTAAAATCCAAGATATATTTGTTCAACACCAATGGGATTATAGCAAGGAAGATTATTGGTATTTTAGGTTTCACAGAAGAACAATTGCCTTCCACCTATTTAGGTATTCCTTTTTTGTAGGGGAAAATAAAATTGGTTTTTGGTCCTCTATCATTGAAAGGATTAAGAATAGGGTGTCAGCATGGAAGGTTAGATGGTTATCTTTATCTGGCAGGATTCTCCTCATTAAGATAGTACTCTCAGCCATTCCCAATTACTATTTATCAGTCCTTAAAGCTCCTGCTACAGTTATTCACCAATTAGAAAAAATGATTAGAGATTTTCTTTGGAAAGGAAATATTTTGGTAGAGAAGAAGATTCCCCTTGTTTCTCTTAATGACATGGCATTCGACAAACCTTATGGTGATGTTGGTCTTCACGATCTTCAAGCTATAAATATAGATTTGGGTGGTAAGTTGGTCTGGAAAATGTACTCCAAACCTCAAGCAAAATGGTTCACTGTAATGCAAGAAAATTATTTGGATAATAGAAACACTTCCCATATTTTCTCAATATTAGACCCTCCACAGGGCTCTGTTGTCTGAAATTTTACTGTGGCTTCAAGAGACCTAGTTTCCAAGTATATTACTTGGGAAGTTCACAGTGGGGAAAACATAAATTTTTGGGAGGATTCTTGGTGTGGTATGTCTCCCTTGGATCAAATGGTTCAATTCTCAACAATCGGGAATGTTACTTCTACTCATTGGGGTATCAAGCTTTGGGATTACATTTCTTCAGTAGAACTTTTCTCAGGAAAAGTAGTTTGGAAAGATCCAGCTTCCCTTCCCTTGAATAATCGGGACATAGCCTACTTACAATCCATCTTTTCTGATAAAGATATTTTTTTATCCAAGAGGGAAGAAAAACTAATTTGGGCGCTAGCAAAGCATGGTAAGTATTCCATTAAAGAGGGGTATAGAGCACTTAAATAGATAGAGATTGTTAAAACAACTTCGAGATTTTATTCTTTCTATTGGAATTCAGTAGTTCTTCCAAAAGCTAGTTGATTTTCATGGCTTGCCGTCTCCGAAAAAGAATTTTAACCAGTGAAAAATTTTCCAAACTTGGGATTGCTCATCCTTTTAAGTGTGTTCTTTGTGATAATGAAGTGGAATCATTTGATAAATTTTTCCTCAGTTGTTCATTTGTGTAACAATGTTGGATGTTTGTTCTCAAAAACTAAATTTTTACATGCCCCTACCAAATAATTTATGGGACCTTATTGATTCATGGCCTTCACTTCATTCAACTTCTTTATTTGTCTATCTTTGGAAGTGCATACCTGCTTTAGTAGTATGGGCTATTTGGTGGGATATAATAAGAGGATCTTCAGGCATGCATCTTCCTCCTTAGCTTTTGTGACTGAGTGTCTTGAAAGTTCAATCTCAGAAATTGTAAATTCTAATCTCTCATCGGTTAGATGTAACTTTTATATCTCTCCTCGGGATAGGGATGTTGTGAAATAATGGAACTACATCACAATCCCCATAGGATCTGCCCCTAGTTGGAAGTCTAATCATCAAGCGGACAGATCACTTATCAGATGGTTACCACCTGTGAAGAAATTTTTGAAGCTCAATTTTGATGGCTCCTCAAGAGGTAACCCAAGCAAGCCAAGTTTGGGGATTTGTATTAGGGATTGGATGGGACAAATCAAAGCAACTAAGACGTCCTCTTTGCCTCTAGGGACAAATAATTTGGCTAAAGCTAAGGCATTGGTTACAAGTTTTATGTTGGCTAAGCAATGAAGTTTTAAGTACATTCATATTGAAGGTGATTCATTGGTGTTTATTAATTCATGTATTTCACATTCTTCCTTAAATTAGCAACGTTCATACATTTTTCATCAAGCTTGGGATTTGATAGATTCATTTTCTAATTTTTATGTTTCGCACACGCTTAGAGAAGGTAACATGATTGATGATTGTCTTACCAAAATGGGTTGCAATGAGTTAAGACTTGAGTCGACTGCTCCATCTCTAATTTTATCTGGCTTCCCGAATTTAAAGGAAATTGTTGACCGGGAGGTTGCTTGCTCCATTACCACATTATCTTAATATGATACCAACTTATGATTAATAGTACATATCCTCATCATAAGCTCTCAATGACCTACTTTTGAATAAATCCATTTGGCGGCCCTTTCCCCAAAATCGTACAAGTTATGATTCCAATCTGACAACATCCTTACACCTAGATGTGCTCCCACACATGAATTTGTATTGGTATTGTCCTGCTGGTATTGGTATCTGAAAAGTGTATATCTTGATCGTGTGAATAGGATTTATATCAGATTTTTTATTTATTGGTATTCATGCCTTGTTCAGTGCCATTCACAAGTTGGAGATCTAATATATTTTTACATGTGGTACATTCCTTTATATGTCATTTCACTTAAACACTTGTGACACTGAAATTTTGCATAAGCGATGGACATGGAATCGATTCTCAACCTAGTTTGTAGCAATTGTTCCCAATATCACTAGGAGTATTTTCCATAGAACAGTAGGATAGATTTGTCTGTTGAAGACTCTGATGTTTCATTCTCATGGAACATTGATGATAGTGCTTTGGAGTAGTTGTTTTACATGTAGAATTCACAAATTTGACAGGCAATCAAGGTTTTCCTCAGTGATGAAATCCTCTTCCCCCAAGTGAAAAGATGTATTCTCTTGTCTCAAGTTTTGTCTTTGTTTCTTTCCAATGCAATGGATATTCTGCAGTCCACCTCCTTGATAGATATCATCTATCATAAGGTTATTATGTCAAGTGTTTTGAATGAAGATAAATTTATGTGTGTTGTTCACAAATATAGATTGTGGGAAGGTCCTGCATTTGTGGGTGGTCTTTTTCCTTTCCATCTAGTGTTACCAAGTCATGCACATATGATCGTGTATGGTAAAATCAAGCTTTCCCTAGACAGACAAAACTTTCGGCATGTGCGTAATGCTTTGCAATTTTACAGTCAGGATTTGGGTAGTGTTGTCGTGTACCGCATCAAACAAAAAGTGGGTGCCCTTTTGGATTTATTTGAATTAGATAACACCGCACCCCATCCTGCTACTTGGGCTCTATGAAGCTCTGGTTTGATCCCCACCCTCTCCCAAGATGTTCCTGATTTGAATATCTAGCCTCCAGTCGAGATCCCAAACACTAACGGGTGGGAGATGGTCATGGTCCTCCATCCTCAAGATCAGCTCGGGTGGGGTGGTGAGGAGGTGGCTTTTGTTTCTCCATAGGGTTGGGGTGTCAATTTGGTGACTAATGTTGGCCCTAGACAAGGTTAGTTGGATCCTTTAGACATGGAAGAATGAGTTGATGTTTCCAGGTGCTTTTTTGCAGGCTATCTTTTTTGCTCCAAAATATCGTGTCTAATACCTCGTGGTCTTGTTGGTGGAAATTTGACAAATGTTTAGATTATGGGCCCTTGGTTTTTAGTGTGAATTTTGTATGGGATTACTCCCCCAAGGAGTGGAGCTTGTAATGTTAAAATATCTGGGGGGTTTATTTTGGTAGGATTCTATCATGGTCAGAATTTTCTACTTATTGTAATCAGGCAATGATTCTGGGTTTTCTTTTTGGTTCTTTCCCAGTTGAGCCTTTGAACCAGTTCTTATTATTATTAATATAAAATATTAGTGGTTTGCCCACTTTTGATAAAAAATAAATCCCAACATGAAAAAATTCAAAATGGGATATTAATGATTATAGAGAATTATGTGAAGGACTATTTATATAAATTATTAGGGTAGCGGGGAAGTTCTTTGTGGTGATTTAAATGGGATGAAAATAGATGAGTGAGGACATAGAAGGGTGGTGGAATGGATGAAGAGGAAATCTCTATAAGTTTTGCCAAAAAAATGCAGCCTATTGTATATAAAACATTTTGCATAAATTCAAAATATACTCGAAAGCATGGAAAAAATATTAGGAAAAAATAATTTTGAGAACAATATCAATTTTTTTCTTACTATAGGCTAATGTTGATTCACGCAAGAAGTTTTTGAGAATCATTTGTAACTGTTATACTCTTGCTCGCTAATATTAGAAAACCTTTGCGAAAAAAAAACTTTAAAATGGTGTAAAGGTTGGACCTATTTATAGATTTTTTAAGAAAAATGTAGTAGGGTCTCATTACCTATATGTAGATGTAGCATTAACTAGTATACTTGAATTTTAAAAAATTTATATAAAAAACACTGATAGATATCAACATTAATGCAAATTAAAATAAATCCAATCCAATTTCTACTTTTTACAAACAAATCAAATCTAATGTATAGTTTATATGGTGGATTTATTTTTGAAAACAAATCTAATCTAGTTTTTACTTTGTAAAAATAAAATAAATTTTGTTTTTTGCTTTATATGATGGGTCTTCTTTTGTTTTTTCTTACACAGACCTCTTGTAGACCCTGCTCCATTGTAGAATACATATAGTGAAATTAATATTCCTCCCTATACAAGGTCATCAAGTCGATAGTAACAATAGAGGAAATGTTTTTGATTACGGTAAAAGCAGGTTTTGAAGGGAACAATAGAGGAAATGTTGTCCAATATAGTTTAGGCCCAATTTTGTACATAATCTTAGTGGACAAGTGTACACATAGAACCAAATGTTTTTCGTGGCAAACTCAACCACTTGATCATGTTTTAGAAATGGGAACTATGGGTTTCACACTATAAACATAACTATGTGTGGTGAATTAAGGGAAAAAACATGGGTAAAAGGGTCAACAACCTAGGAAACATAATGGGAAAGATTAGGACATGGGGTGGGGCTAATAATTAAATTAAAAGACCCATATGAAACATGAAAATGGATATGGGGAAGGATGAAATGATTTGGCGTGTTGAAAACTTGGGCTAGAAAAAATATATAAAAATGTGACAAAATCCCATAAGGGATGACACAATTAAAATGGTGAGAAATGTGTGATAGGCTATGAGGATTATATTACAAGATAATTACCACTTTAGATTTCATTATTATAACCACATTGTACATAGTTGTTTTTTATTTATTTTTCTTATCTTCTTTTTATTTGTTACTCTCTTTGTTGTTCTTATGCATAGAATAGAGTTAGCATGTGATGTTTTCCCACTAGGTAGAAGTAAGAAGCCTCCTAATTTTGGATGACACCAACTTAATTTTGATGGTGCTTCCAAAAAGGAAAAGGCGATAGGAGGGGGTGTTACTAGATCATCCAATAGGGATTTGATTGCTGCCTTTAGTGGTAAACTGAATGGCTCCACCAATGACCAAGTGGAAGGTATGGCTATATATTAGAGAATTGAGATTTCTTTCTGCATTGGAATCAAGGCTCTTGCTATAGAGATGGATTCTAAAATTATAGTAGATGTTTCTAAATGGCTCATTGAAACCAATTGGTTACTAGAGAGTATCATGTGGGTATAATAAATTTTTTTACTTGGCTTGGACTTTTTTGTTGCTAGTCATTTCTATAGAATAAAGTTGTAGATGCAATGACAAGAATGAGGTTACACTTTGAAGGGAATAGATGTTGATAAAACATGGAATTTCTTCCACAAAATGTGAAAACTATCCTAATGGGAGAGAGAAAGTTGGAGGTTGATGGCAATGTGAACTAAAATTTTAAATTGTTGGTACATCATGTTGAGCATGGTTTTGTCACTTTACATAGAAAGGTTAGATGTGAAAATGGCTAGCATCTCTAGGTTCAATCTGTGAGTAATGAATATCTCAGACACCTCTTTGTGCCTTAATAAGAATAATATTCTAGGTACGGACAATAGCAAGGATGAAAACTACAAGGATTTATTTGAGTTCCTTACCAAGGATTGGTTAAATGTGTTGCGACAATGGGGTACATATTTAAAGGAGCACACTAGGGACGTGGTCCCTTATGTTTTATATTCTTTTGTTGTTATTTCCCATGTTTGGAATTCTAAAAAGATTTTTGAAGTAGTTATTGCTTATGGTTTTGAAGCTTCTAGTAATTTAGTTGATGATAACACTGTCGATGGTCCTATGGGGGATTTTTACAAGACTTATTATAGATTAAATGCCTAGATGGACATAAGTTATAGAGATTATAGTTTATGTTGTGTTTATGTTTTTGATAGTAAGGTTTTGATGTTTTTGATATTTGTAGTCGATTGTTAGTGTGCTACTATTGTCTTTCCTACTTATTGTACGCCCTCTAGGTGTTAAGAAAACGTGTCTCAACCTTGCAATTACGTATGTAATCTATTTTCACTAAGTTGCTCATTTAAGCATGAGATTTTTACAATTTCTTTTATGGAGGTTCATTTTAGATATATATATAAGCATGTCGATAAAGATTCATGGAAAGATCATGTGCGGTTTTCAAGATATTAAGTTTTCAATTTTTAGATGGGGTCGTACGAAAACTTTGAACTCAATTGTGAAGGCCTTGTATGCCCTAAAAAGGATCAAAGCTTCTCTAGGACAATCTTTCATTGTCCCAGGTTGTAGAGCGCTTCAAGAGGCTTTCAAAAAGTGGTTATAATAGTCAATTAGGTACACGGTTCACAAGTTATGGTCTCCGGAAGTTGGGTCTCTTGAAATAGAAAATGTAAAAATGTATCAAACGTGTAAATGAGATGCAAAAGGGAGTTACACATGTTGGTGTGTTTGTGTTGACACATCATAGGGCATATTTGATTAGAGATAATATGGGTGCCTCTTTTTGGTGTGGTTTTAGCCCATGGTTTTGTAATACCATTTGGCGGTTTCTTGTATTGTATCTCCAATATAGTAGGTGTGTGAGATGGGGGGTTTTGTGTAAGAGTCTTATAGCTTTCTAAATACCTTTGGATCTTTGATCGATGATACTCCTCAAAGAATCTTGCTCTTCTAGTATATTATAATTTATTTTTTATTTCTGAATAATATATTGGGTTGCTTTTGGAGTGTGGGGTTTTTCTCCCAAAAGGGTTTTCCTCACGTAGATCTTTATGTTGTGGTATGAATGATACTTATCATTATGTTTATTTTTCTTAAGTTTCTATAACTGTAAAAAAATTATCTAAGAAAGTTTTTACAATATTCTCCCCTTAGGGTTAGTGTAGGAATTTGTTCCACTACTTAAATTTCTTACAAGTGGTATCAAAGCCTGATCACCCTTGGTTTCAATTGTGGGTTGTTGGGGTTTTTGAGCTGATCCATATTTGAGCGGGAGATTTTGTAGAATATACTTTGTGATCTTGTTGCGGGAATTTCAAATGGATAGTTCATCAAGGAGAATAGAGGCGGAGAAATTTTCTGGAAATAATTTTGAAATGTGGAAGCTGAAGATGGAGGATCTGCTAATAGATCAAGATTTGTGGGATACTATTGATGTGAATGTCATGAGACTGATAGATCTGGATGAGGCTATTAAATATGATGTTATGGACTATAAATCAAAAGGTCTAATTATATTGTGCCTTGCAGACTCCATCCTAATAAATGTCCATGAAGAATCCTCTCCAAAGAAGCTTTAGAAGAAGCTTGGTGAGATGTATCAAGTGAAATATTTAGTAAATAAGATTTTATTGAGGAAGAAGTTGTATTCCTTAAGAATGGAGGAGGGTGGACAGGTTACAAACCAACCTGGAAGCATTCAAATAAGTTGGTGGCTAAGTTTGCATATGTTGGCGTCAAAATGAACGAGGGGCATAAATGTCAAATCTTGCTTTGTTCTTTTCCTAATTCATGGGATTCACTTGTTATGGCTATTGGTAGTACTTTATTATTTTTTAGGATGGAAAATGTGGTGTGTTCTTTGATTTTTGAAGAGATGAAGAAGAAGGTATCCATCAGTGCCAAGGAAGCCCTAGTTGGCCATGGAAGACCTAAGAAAAAAGGCAAGAATATTGAGAAGGGTAACAAATCTAAATCCAAAGGTAGATCCAAATCTCCTGGAAAGTACAAAATCATTTGCTGGAATTACGACAAGTCTAGTAATGTTCGTAAGGACGGAAAAGAAGAGAAGAAGAAGAAGAAAAAGAAGAAATTTGATTACGATTATGAGTCTTATAAGGAAGATGGTGATGTGTTCATTACAAGTTTGGCCACTCATGCAAATGATGATGCACGGTTAATTGACTCAGGTGCATCCTTTCATATGACCTCTACTAGAGATTGGTTTTCTGAATATGAAAAATTTGATGGAGGAAAGGAGTACTTGTGTGATAATTCTCATTTAAATATTATTGGTTGTGGTAAAGTTAAAATCAAGTTTCCTGGTGGTTGAATAAGAAATATTAGTGGTGTGTTGCATCTCCCTGGCATAAGACAAAAAAATTTGTACTAGCAAGCTGGTAGATTTGGGTATGTAGGTGGTATTTTTTTATGCAGGGTGGGAAATAGTGAGAGGTGTTGTGGTGGTTTCTAGAGGTGTCAAAATTGGCACTTTGTATAAGTTGGATGCATACATTGTTGAGTCTAATAGTACTTCTGTAGAGACCAAATCTGCAGATACTTTGTTGGAAAAGGTGAGAGTTTCACCTACAACATATTGTAATATCTTTTGGGTACCTAAGGGTGCATTCTCTTCTGAATCAAAGATTCATGTAGAAAAGATTATGTTATGGCACCAAGAATTAGCCACATTAGAAAAAAGGGTCTAGGGACCTTGAAAAGGAAAAATATTGTTGAAGGTTTGAATGATTGAAATCTTGACTTTGATTTCTATGAGAATTGCATTTATGGAAAACAAAACCGCGTTTAGTTTTACTCAAGTTCTCATAAATCTTGTGGTGTGTTGGAACTTATTCATTCTCGTGTGTTTGGTCTTGTTGATGTTCCTTCCATTGGAAAATACACATATTATATTTCATTTATTGATGATTATCGTAGAAGGACATGGGTATATTTTATAAAGAGTAAATTTGATGTTTTCATTTAGTTTAAGGAATTTAAAGCAATGGTTGAATTGCATAATGGAAGAAAACTAAAATGTTTGAGAACTGATAATGGTAGTGAACTTTGATCTAATGATTTTGATATATTATGTAAAGATTGTGGCATTCATAGGCAAAAGACAACACTATATTCTCCACAACAGAATGAAGTTGTAGAAAGGATGAACATGACATTGATGGAGAAGGCTAGGAGTATATTGAGTGGTGTTAGCCTTGAACAAAGGTTTTGGGCTAAAGCTATTGTCACTGCTTGCTACTTGAATAATAGATCTCCTACAACAACTCTTATTGATAAAACACCTATGGAATTATGGTCGGGTCATAAGCCTTCATTATGACATCTTAATGTTTTTAGATGTGAGGCATATGCATATGTGTCAAAGGAGAAGGAAATAAATTTGGAGAACAAGGCTATGAAATGTATCTTCATCGACTGCAATAATGGTTTAAAAGGATACAAGCTTTGGGACCCTATTTCATAGAAGGTAATTCGTAGTAGAAGTGTTATTTTTAGAGAAACTAAGCCTTCCTCTATTATAGTGCACCCTAAACAAATGAAAAAGGATAAAAAGGAAGATGCGATTTGAATTCCTTCTATGCCTAAGAAAGTGGAATCGAGACCTCAAGAGAGACAATAATTTGAGGAGAGCTCATCTAGCTCCAAATCTTGAGAAGAGGAGGAAGAACCTCCAACTTAGCTTGTTTAAAGGTCTACAAGGCAAATACAACCACCTGAAAGGTATTCACCTGATGACTAGAGATGTATTTTTTCTTTTAATACTAGCGTTGATGAACCTAGATCTATACAAGAGGCATTAGGTATGGTTGATGTAGAATCCTAGAATATTGCTATGGATAAGGAAATGGAAGCTTTGAAAAATAATGATACATGGGATCTTGTACCATTTCCTGAAGGATGAAAACTTGTTGGTTGCAAAAGGGTGTTCAAGAAAAAGATTGGTTTAGACAGAAGCATTGAGAAGTATAAAGAAAGGTTGGTTGCAAAAGGCTACTCCTAGGTTGAGGGTATTGATTATGGCAAGATATTCTCTCCTATTACATAAATGACATTCATTTGATTATTATTTTCTATTGTTGTTGCTTATGATTTAGGGGCTGAGAAAATGGATGTGAAAACTGCTTTCATTCCTGGTGATTTGAAGGAGGATATTTACATGACACAACTAGAGCACTACCTTGTAAAAGGTAAAAGTATTTTGGTTTGCAAATTGAATAAGTCTATGTATGAACTCAAGCAAATTCCTAGGATGTAGTACCAGAAATTTGATACATGTGTGTTGAATTTGGGGTTTAAGCATTCTAAATCATATTATTATATTTATTATAAATTTGATGGTGGTTGTTTCTTGTACATTGCATTATATGTTGATGATATGTTATTCATTGGTAAAGGGAAAGTTATAATTATAGAATTGAAGTCTCATCTTGCTGCTAAATTTGAAATGAATGACCTTGGTGCAACTAAACACATTCTTAGGTTGGAAATTACAAGGGATAGAGGGAACATAAGCTATAGCTAGGCTATAGTAAGTATGCAAACTCAGTTTACATAGGTTCAACATGCAATATTGTAGACCATTATGTGTTCATTTTACAATTGGAAAAAAATTATCTATTTATGATTGCTCTACATGTCCATTAGAGATGGAAGACATTAGTAAAGTACCTTACCAGAGTGCAATTGGAAGTTAAATGTATGCTATGGTATGTACTAGACTAGACCTTTCCCAAGTAGTGGGAGTCATTTCTAGATATATGTCTAATCCTGGTAGAGTTCATTAGTATGTAGTCAAAAGAGTCTTCATATATTTGAAGGGTACCTCAAAATATTCTTTGTGTTATCATAGTAATATGATGGGAGAGGAAATTTACCCTAATATTCAGGCTATGTGGATGTAGATTGGGCAGGTGATATTGATCACAGAAGATCCACCAGTGCTTATGTCTTTACATTATTTGGTGGTGCAATCAGTTGGATGAGTAAGAGACAGGTTGTGGTTGCTTTGTCCACTACTGAAGAAGAGTATATGGTATCTACTCATGCTTGTAAAGAAGCCATTTGGCTTAAGAGACTCTGTTTAGCCATTGGAATAAAACAAGGAGCAATAACAGTCTATTGTGATAGTCATAGTGTGATCTACCTAGCGAAAAACCTAAATTTTCATGCCAAAACCAAGCACATTGATGTTCAGTATCATTTTGTCAGCGATATGGTTGAGGATGGCAGGGTGAAGCTGGTTAAGGTAGAAAATTTGATGAATGTTGTAGATTCATTAATAAAGGTTGTGAGCACATAAAAGTTTAGATGGTGTTTGGAAGCTATGGGCCTCATGGCCCCTAGCAATTAAACTCTGGTGTACATACTCCCTTTGCTCTTTCTTGCAAGGTGTTTGACAAGTGGGAGATTGTTGGGAAAATGTGTCTCAACCTTTTAGTTACATATGACATCTATTTTTAGTAAGTTGGTCATTTGAGTACGAGATTTTTTTAATTTATTTTCTAGAGTTTTATTTTAGATATAAGCATGTCGGTATAGTTTCATGGCAAGAGCATGTACGGTTTTGAAGATATTAAGTTTGTGGTTTTTTGATGGGGTCGTATGAAAACTTCAAACTCAAATTTGAAGGCCTTAGAGGCCCCAAAAAGGGTCAAAATTTGTCCAGTATGGTGCTTTGTTGTCCCAGGCTGTAGAGTGCTTCAAGAGGTTTTTGAAAACTTGTTGTAATAGCCAATCGGGTGCACGGTTCACAAGTTATGGTCTCCAGAAGTTGTGTCTGCTAAAATAGGAAATGTAAAAATGTATCGAACATGTAAATGAGTTGTAAAATGGAGTTACGCATGTTGCTGTGTGTGTTGACACATGATAGGGAATCTTTGATTGGAGATAAGACAGACACCTATTTTGGGTTGGTTTTAGCCCATGGTTTTGTAATATCATTTGGCAGTTTCCTGTATTGTATCTCTTATATAGTAGGTGTGTGAGATGGGGGTTTTGTGTAAGAGTCTTATAGCTTTTTAAATACCTCTAGATCTTTCATTGGTGATCCTCCTAAAAGAAGCTTTGTCTGAAACTATATTGTAATCTATTTTTTATTGTTGAATAATATAGTGTGCTACTTTTGGAGTGTGAGATTTTTCTCTCGAAAGGGTTTTCACCACATAAATCTTTGTGTTGTGGTATGAGTTCTATTTATCCTTATATTTCTTTCTGTTAAGTTTATGTAACTATGAAAAATGCCTGAGGAATTTTTTACATAATTCTCCCCTTAGGGTTAGTGTAGGAATTTGTTCCGCTACTTAACTTCCTTACACTGGGTTGTTATGTAAAGGAACAAAACCCTCGTTATACTTCTTTTAAAATAAAAACATTGAGTGCAAAACATAACACACACATTCATGAGCTAAGCATAATCACTATAGGAATTTTTATTTGAGATTCATAGCTTCCATTTAAGTTTCAATTTGCAAGTAGTGATCATCTTTGAGCCATTTTAGAATATTTGAGCTAAATAGGGTAAATCACATCAAATAGCCTCAATTCTCATTACTAGGACTATCATTAATGGATGCTTGAGCTAAGAGCATATTATTTTCTTTCCTAGATAGAGATCCATGAGATGCTCATTGTTTATTTGATTCAATTAAGCTTAATTTTGCATATTTTGAAGTTGAATTGATAGTAACAATACTAATTTCATGAAGGTGTGATTTTCATATACACAGTAGTTTTTGATCAAGTTCCTAACTTAGAGAATGCACTAATGAAGTTGGAAATGAAAGAGTATGAGAAGAAACAAACTGACAAGTTGAAGGAGATTATCATAGTAGAAAAATATTCACTTGCAGGTCTAGTGAAAAAAGTAAAGGAAATCCTACATGAGGTAGGATAGTTACTTGTAAAAGTGTCCAAGTTTACATATTTTACAAAAGGATTTGGAGAAGAAGAGATAGGATGCTCAACATGAGCTTAATGCTTTGGTTGAAAAGTATGATCCCCTAACTAGTTCAACTTTATTATACAGTGTTAAGGTCAAAGTTATTGTACACACAATGAAGTAGTTGCAAAAAGAGAAAGATAAAAGAATTATAACACTTATGGAGTTGCAGACCTACCTAGCTCCCACCATAGATCTTATGCAATAGATTGCCAGTGATGTAGGAACCATATTATGTCTACCAGAGGTGAGTACTTTGAATGATATGGAAGGGCCAACATCGATAACACATGGATAGATTCTATCTATGGATCGCTTACCATAGTCATGGGAGATTTCATTGGAGTCAAAAAAGATACTGTTTAAGGATGTCTTTGACATAAAGTAATTATGGTATGTATTTATGATCCTTTGCCATTGTTGACAAAAAGGGGGCGATATAGAGGGAGATATATGTATATATTAGTCTGGATAGAGAAAGTGAGAGTATGAATAGTGTAAAGGGGAGTATGATTTTAATGAATCAAAGTATGCATGTATGTATGGGTAAAATATAGGTTAATACTTCCAGAGTTATGCATGGAATAAATTTCAGTTCATATAGAGTTTGTGCCATCAATGCCAAAGGGGGGATTGTTGGCGTTATCATAGTTTTTGGAGAAGATATGAAGATCATTCATTTGTAGATACATAATTGGTTGTCATTGATGGCAACATGATTAGTAAATATAATTGGAGCAACTAGTAAGATCCGTACATGACTGGTAAAGGCAGATACAGTTAACTATGTTGATCAATGTATAGGAAGAACAATTTCAATCAGTTAAATTGATAGCGATCGAGTTACATAGAAAATTAGAAGATGTGGTCTTAGAGGAAATATTCATATGGTATGAGGAAGGCATGGTAATGATCGCAACAACTAATTCAATATTTTGAGTGAATTATGTTTTTGATGTGGAAGACAGTGTACCTATTGGGTCACTGATTAGGATTTCATGTTGAATCAGTTAAGGCGATGGATCTGAGGTCAGCTATCATTTATGAAAATGTATATTACGTTTGGGGACAGTGTATTAGGTATGATTGACGCTAATTTGGAGGAGGATGGTAAGTATTTTGCGCCAACTTAGATGGAAGGTTTTTAGGTCTTAAACCACTTAAGAATACAATATATAGGAGAGCTAAATCATGTGATTTAGGGTTGTGATTGTACTTTTAAGGTACAACGATCAGAGGTTGAAGAAGTAGAGATTAATATAGTGTCAGAAAGAGAAAAGGAATAGAAAGGATCTGATAGGAAATCAGTGCCATTCTACAGATCATTATTGTTGTTGTTTTCCTAACACTTACAGTAGGTTAAATCCCTTAACTGGGTAGATCTTAACAGGTCTTTATTGTAAAGAGTTTAACATGGTAACTTGTTTATTGAAGGTTGAAATCATGTAGAAAGGTAGACTCTAAAAAATCTTTTGGTACTTATAACAAGGTACTAGTCACTTTTAACAGGTTGAACCTTAGAAAGGGTATTGGACTTCCTAATAAGGCAAAATAGGTTTGGTTCCAGAAGCTATTCATCAAGGTCCTACTGTCATGGCCTCTAGACATGGTTGATCAGCTGATGGCTCGCGTGTCATAGGTCATTGTGGTTTATCCTTTTTTCTTGATATGTCTTAGTTCCAGATGAACTGGGGTTTACTTACAGCTATGGTAGAGTGATGACACTCTGACCATAATACCTTCCACTTTTCACTTGGAGAGATGACGATCATGCCAGAGGAAGTGTATAGATTGCTACATATTCCTACTCAAGGAGAGTTGGTATATTATGATCAGGTCTATGATGGTGCAACATGCAGATGATTGTTATCAGATCCTACCATCGGTGATGAGAGCATACCCTGGGTGAAATTTGTCTCATTCTTGATACTTCCAGCAGTCTTGGGTTCTCTGATTGGAGGTTTCTTGTTGCCTAACCATCGAGGTCATGGATTCATAGTTGGTTGGGGTCAGTTCTTGGAGGACATGATCGCAGATCTGTGATGATTCAACTGGGGTTCCTATGTACTGGCACAGTTGTATCATAAGTTACACCATGTAGTCTACAAAGGCAGTCCAACACTATTAGCGGGTACGGTAGTTCTATAGCTCTGGACATGGGAGCATATTCCACTCATACGACCGATCACTGCTAGGCATAGAGATCTAGGATGGCCTTATGGTTATTTGTATCAGGGTATGATTATCTAGCCCCATCTAGGCAAGCTAGAGTTTTGGCGTCAAATGCTCGATGATATAGATCAGGTCATGTGGTAAGCTTACTTGGGATGTGAGGCATGACATGAGGATGATGTAGAGCTACCATATATATATGCACCTCATTGGATGATAGGTTGATCTCCATTGATTATAAAGATATTATATTTTTACCAAGTGATGAGGAAGTACGACTAGGCACAAGACCTACCATAGGACTTAACTTTGTATGCTCAGGTTTAGGTAGAGAGATTGATGTGGGGTCCATGGGTGGACTACAGATATGCATGTGATGAGATATACCAAATGGGCTACATGATTTGAGACATGTTAGATCACATAGTCGATGTAGGGATGTCTATAGATTACGCTCAACAGTTTGATCGACGTGAATTCCCTAGATTTACAGACCCAACAAATCCTATACTAGATATCAATTATCCATCTGATGACGATGGAGCCAGAGGTGGCCGAAGAGGTGGTCACAGAGAACCTAGACAGAGAGTCCTGAGGAGGGGTGGGGGTGGAGGGAGAGTGAGAGGTGGAAGAGTGGGTGGAAGGGTTCATGTGAGAGGTGGTGGAGTGTCGATGAGAGGTGGTGGGGTTGGTGGACTGGTACAGATGATGGGTGGAGGGATTAGTGGTTGGGCTCTGTAGGTTCCCTTGGCAGTTTGGGGACATAGGTGATAGAGAGAAGCTAGACATGATCAGCTAGCACATGCCAGAAAGGTTCAACAGGCTCTAGTGATTCTAGTGATTCCAGTAGTACCACAGGTTCTGATTGCTCCACAGGTTCCTATTTCTCCATAGGCTACATAGGATATGGACACACTTACACAGGATTTTAGGACTCTACAGGCTGGTATGATGGATATGAGTAGCTGAATTGTTCAGGTTGCTACTATGATGTAGAGTTTCATGACTATGATGGCACATAGGCCGAGTGTTGCGAGCACTAGTCAAATGCCTCAAACAGATCTTGGCAATTCAGCAGGCAGAGGGATAGATGAAATAGGTGGCCCAGGTGGTACATGTGACACATGTGGGACATGTGGCACTGATGGGACTGATGGTTCCCCTAGTTGATTATGAGCCCCACTCTTGTTATTATGTACCATGATGTACTTTGATCAAGATTATTTAAGTACCTTTGATTTATGTATCTTGGTATACATTGATAGACATTATGTTGGACATTTGATTACTACTTTTATGATAAACACTCTTGATCTTGATTCCATATTATCTTTATGATGTCATTATATGTTGGACTGTATTTTGATGCTTTATGGATGCACTTACTATATGATTATGTATTTAATTTTATATGTTGTGGATGAGTTGTCATATGTATGACAATACTTAGATGGATGCAAAATGTATGCTTTTTAATGCTTTCATTTATGCTTTTAATGATATGCAATGATACTAGATGAGAAATGCATTTTATTTTTGTTCTTTTCTATGCATATATACTTTTAATGAAATGCACCTTAATGGAATGAATGCACTTTAATGGATGAAAAATGATTGATGAATAATGCTTAATGACTTAAATAACCCTTAGGAAAATAATAATAGATAAATAATTATTAATGATTAATGATATGTAATGTTTTTTTTATTAAAGTCCAACATACTCGATCTAAAAGAGAAACTTTGCTTTGATGATATCTGTTGGTTCCTTTTCTTGCTGATATGTAAATACCCTTCAAGGGTTCACTCTATTTATCCCTAACACTGATTCAACATAGAATAGAACAACAGAAACAAGGTTTTGAAACCTTCTGCACTTTGAGTTCCACAAACTCGGGCGGGAATACCCTTAACAGCTTTTAGAATAATGAAATCACTGAATTATTCAAGCTAGTTACTGGTGGAATTACAGAAAATATTCACTGTAACTTTTACTGAAATAGACCAAAA